>ML780603.1:533349-578255 GCA_009831015.1 Picea engelmannii
AATGGTTCAAATGGTTACCCTTGGTAGAATGGTGGTATAACACTTCCTTTCATACTGCAACAAAAATGACACCATTTATGGCACTTTATGGATACCACCCTCCTTCCATAACTTATTCTCTAAAATAAAAATATAAGGTTCAAACAGTGGAAGATCACATCAAGAATCAACAACAAGTTCTCCAAATCTTAAAGGACAACCTGACCATGGCACAGAATTACATGAAACAACAAGCAGATCAACATCGTAGTGAAATAAGTTTTGAAGTAGGGGATTGGGTGTTTTTAAGACTACAACCATACAAACAGATGTCCCTCAAGCAAGACAAGAAGGATAATAAATTATCACCAAAGTACTATGGCCCTTATAAGGTGTTGCAAAAGATTGGTACTATGGCATACAAATTGGAGCTACCTGCATCTTCACGAGTACACCCAGTTTCCCATGTTTCATGCTTAAATAAGGTTATAGGCGACAACATCCCAGTTCAAACTATATTGCTAGAACTTGATGAGGAAGGAAAAATCATATTGGAGCCTGAAGCCATCACTGACACAAGAATTTTCTAGCTGAGGAACAGATCCATTTCAGAGTATCTCATTAAATGGAGGAAACTACTCGCTGAAGATTCCACTTGGGAAGATAAGTCTTTTATACAGAAGCATCCAGAGTTACTCAAGCGTTTCGGACAACACTTTTCTCAAGGGGAGGGGCATGTTAAGCCCTAATATTGGCTCATTACCCCTTAATTGGGGCATATTATATTAGTGATGTTATTTTATTTATGTCGGCTTTAGGCCATTAGTTGTCATTCTACCTCCTAGTCTCCTATATATACCAAGGAGAGATTTTCATTTTGAATCATCTTGTACTTGAACATTTAAGTGGGGTAAAATGAGGCTTCCCCCTCGAAGAGGCTTATTGTCTAAAATTATCTCTTTTTCAAGGTGTTGAGTACTTTTTCTGAGGTTTTTCTATGCTATATTGATATTTGGTTCTTAACAATCTATGGAGAAGTCTATTTCCCTTCTAGGAGGTAATTTTGATATCTCATCAACAAATATGTCTCTAAACTCACGTAGGACAGCAAAATCTTGTAGCTTTGACTTATCTTCTTTTTCTAACAGATTCGTTATTTGGATGGCGTAAACTTGACACCCCTTTCTCATACATATCTTGAATTGAATTGTTGTGACTTGTATAACTGATATTGATTTTGGTATACCTTGGGTTATTCTAGTAGTGTCACAATAATCTTTATAGTTAAGTATCTTTGTATAACAATCTAGAACTACTTTGTGTCTTTTCAACCAATCCATTATGATGATCATATCGTAGGATCCTAGTGGAAGAATATTCAAATTTGTTTTTATGTTTTGACCATCTAAGTTAAATTCAAAATCAAAAACAATGTCAACCACTTTCCTTTTAGTTCTTGTTGTTAACTGTACCATCCATGATTTTGTGTGTTTCATCCTCTGAAGTTTATTTGACTCTACTACTCCAGGAGTGATATAACTTAACGTAGCTCCAGGATTAATTAAAACAAAAAATTGGGTGTTATTGATTTTACCTTCGATTTCCACCACAGAGGACTGGTGGTCATCTTACCGAATGTCAATGGTTGCATTAATCCGATGCAGGCTTCTGCATACACCACCCACCATCGAAGCTTCCTTCAGATTATGAACAGTAGTTATGTTTGTCGTGTTAAACGTGGGTAGTTCCTCCTGAGATGAGGTTCTCCACATTCCCAACACTTTAACAGTTCTCGGGGATTGTCCCTGAATTTCTTTGTTCTCAGGTTTACTGGTTTACTACCTCCTTGTGTGCTTGGATGGTTTGAGTAAAAATATTTTCTAGGAAATATTTTTGCTGCATTCCGATAAGGAGCTGGCTGGTATCCCTTCTTCTGCTGGTTCATTTGGTCTCGTTTCTTATCCTTCCAAGCATTGGGGAATTTTGCCCATTGCTTGTACTGGTCGTAGCACATTCATTCTTTCCTGAATACTTTGCTTAAGGATTTAGGGTTGTCAAACTCAATTTTGTCCCTGTAGGACTGTGGTAGACAACTTAAGAATCGCTTGAGTTTTACCTTGTCCTCCCAGATGTAAGGTACGAACCTTAGCAGTTCCAGAAATTTGTTTATAAGGTCTTCCATCGTCATCTGTCCAAGTCATAAATCGTAAAATTCTTTTATTCTCCTTTCATAGTAGCTTTCAAAAAGGTATTGTTTCTTAAAATACTTCTTAAAGTCAGACCACTCCATCTGTTTCTCCTTTAGGCCCTTGGCCAATTTCAGATCTTGCCACCAAATGTCGGTCTTCCCTTTCAGATTGTATATGGCCATTCTGACCTTCATATTGCTGGAATAATTGTAAATTCAAAAGTAGTTTTTGATGTCTAACAACCATGCCTCAGTCTCCTCTCTTGTTCTAGATTCTAAATCAAAGGTAGCTACTTTAATCTTTTTAAATTCTCCTTCAAGGTGGTCTACTTGTTTCCTCTTTCAGTCTGTTTTAGTTTTGTCCTCAACTGAAGGTGTACCTTCAGATGAACTGTCTCCTTTTTTTGTTTCAGGCCCAGAATTCTTGGAGGCCCTTTTGCCGACCTCTTCGTCATGGTTATCATCCTTTGGGATTTTCTTGGTCACTATACTGTGCATCAGGACTTCATTTATCTCTTGTTGTTCCTGCTATGATTTCTTCATTTTCTCATTGTCTGCTTTGAAAAACCTGTAGCTCAACAATAAGATTCCTCATTGTTTCGAGTACTTCCATAGGTGAGCTTCCGTCACTATTCTGTCTTGGATCTCCATGAGGTCCCTACTCCAGATTTCCTTCCATTTTGATCTCTACATCATCCTGAGTTGCCATAACTCACACAAAACAGAAAGGTTTTTTGTTTGTAACAAAAAGGTTTATTAGTTTTGCATAGATCGAAATATATGCTAAGAAACTAATGTGTCCCTTTTCAGTTCCACTATTGTAACCTTTTTCTCTGATACCATATGTAATGTTTCCCAAAATTTCCAATAATTTTTTTATTATTATTAGTATTTATATTATTAGTTTTACCATTCTTATAACATACTCATACCACAATTGTATAGTGATGTGATAAAAGCCTAGTGGTTTATTATCTCACCCTTAAACATAATATGATGCATTTGTCTCCTTACTACATCATTGAAAAAAAGGGGTTTGGACTTAAGACTGTTAGAATTAATTCACATACATGCATATATAATATTCTTGTTGTGTACCATAATCATACTTCGAAGGGTATCCTTTAACCTTTGTCTAGCGCAACTACAGGACTTGTACAAGTCTGTTGGGCTACTTATAAGGAATGTTAGTGGCTACTTCGTGACATATTTAGGTCCTGATTCCTATTCTGAGTAGATTTGATAACAATCTCTATTCTTTCTTTGAGTGTAAAGTATAACGATTAGGAGTTAGAGTGGCCACTCTAGTTCCATAAGTGCAGAGTGTCTTGGTATACGCATATTCGTTGTGAGGTATGCATAGAACTGGCGTTAGGTAGTTAGGGTTTTGCAAAGGTACACACTATTCTTTCCTAAACTGAAAAATGAAGTTGTAGTGACTAGTTTCGAATGCGACTTTCTAGTCCGTCAAACGAGTATTAAATGGAAAACAACACATACAAGGATTAAACCTAAGTTTCAACTAGTTGTCGTCCTCATTCATTAAACGGTGATAGGAAATACAGGAGAAAATGTTGTGTATTAAATAGGGTCCTGGTTGTTACATTAAATTTCTCTCCAATGCCTTTCTTCATCCTCCTGTTCGACTTGTGTGCCCATCGATTATTTTCCACCTTGCCCTAAACACATGTTTATGGTACTTCACACTGTTTCTGTCATTAAACTGGGACATGTACTCTCATGTCTATCATTCAACATTCTCTTGGGTTGTATCACTTGGCGGTAATCCCCTATTGCCAATGACACTGTTACCATTTATGGAGTTAGACTCAGACATCGATGGAATTTCTTGCTATGTGTGGGAGGGAGTCGTCTATCCACCTCACTCTTAACCTAGTAATTTTATTTTAACATTGTTATAGCGCCTGTATATTATGGTTGTTTAGGTAACTACTGGCTAAAAGATTTAATAAAAAAAAAATTAACAGTCTTCGTTGTTCTGTGAGGTTCCCATCTAAGATTCTTCAGACTTGGAATTAGTTTTCCCCATGTTTTTGGTCGTATTAGTTATGGTACAATTCCCTGTGGAAAGCTCTCCTGTTGTTCTCCAAATTCCTCTAAATTGTCCACTAGTTACGAGGTTTGTCTTATTAGCTTGGAATAATGGAGGTATTACAGAACGAAAAAGGTCTTTGTTCTCAGCCAGTTCTTCTTACATCAGTCAGGAAAAGTACAGTGGTAAAAAACAATTCTTCAGGGTTCTGTCATTTGGAAAGGAAATGCTTCAGACGTTTCTATCTCCATACCTAGATCCTACTTAGGAGACCCTGGGACTGCAGTTGTCTTCTTGGTCGGTAGTTCTGAATTCTTTTCCTGTACTGCGTCGGGTACTTTATTTGTGGAACAAGGTCTTCCCTGAAAACCCATCACTCTGGGGTCCTGTCACAACTCTATGTCTATTGTTCTATTTTCTAGATTCTATATATATATTTTTTTTTTGGAGTATACAAAAATACCGGCCTCCATAGAAGGTGGATTCTAACTGCCGAATAAGTTTTTCAAAAGAGAGAAAAGAGGTTGTCTGTGTGTCATGAATTATAGTCTATGGTTAAATTGACAACATTCGTTTCCTTTCTAGTATATTGATTCTATCTCTGGGCATAAATTTTAGAGAGAATAGTTTTGTTTTTAATTTTGAGAAAATGTTTCTCTTTCGCCAAAAGACATTCAAACAGTAATATTCCTTATGTCAATAAGATTGCATGTTACACCACAATGCTTTCAGGATATGTATGAGTAAGTCTCTGAATTAGTTTATAAATCGCATTTCCTCGAGAGAAAGATTTTGATTATTATCTAAGGGTGGGGCCCTGTTGTATGCAAGGGTACCCATCAGGACTCTATCGTCCCATCTCCCCCTTTCGAGGCACCAGATAGAGATTCAATAGTGCTACGAAAGGAAAGGCGACCTCCATCCCTCGAGTTAATTACAAACTCTTAAATATATCTATGACAACTTTATTTCTCTTCCTTCTATTATGCACTCTGTTGTGCGTTTTTCAATGATCTTCTTGATTACAAATTTTATGCGGTTATTAATTTTAATCCCTATGTTTTCTTGCAGGGTCTCTTCCCCTCCGATATTCCTAGCTTTACGAGGGCTTCAGAACCCATATTTGACAGAGAAAAACATCAAATATTAACCATAGTGGGGTAGAAATTCGTATATATGATGGGAGAGAAATATATCAAATATAAACGTTAGTTGGGTAGAAATTAGTATATATGATGAGAGAGAAAAACATCAAATATTAACCATTATGTAGTTTGACAACATTTTTGAAAAATATCCTTGTAGTTTTAATTAAAAGAACCTGCATAGTGGTTAATGTCTTTTCTCAGGGCAGACAAACATTAAATGTTAATCATCAGAAAACATCTTCCAAGTGTCTTACATTAAATGTTAATCATCAGAAAACATCTTCCAAGTGTCTTTGAAAAATATAATATAATTGTGGTTTTAAAAAAATTGCATAATGATTAATTACTTTTCTCATTTTTACCAAAAGAAATATGGGGTTATCTAAACATTCTATTTTTTTAATTTTTTGAGTTCAATCCAACAAAACAAATTTAAACGAAATATCCATTTTTTATTATTTAAATTGCATCTTTTAAATACATAAATGAATTTATCATTAATTTTTTTTTTTTAATCTATCAAACATTCATTAAAAAAAATCATAAAAAAAGATAATTCATATTGGTAAACATTAACCACTAGAACCACTGTGGACGAAGAAGTAACTCTGATGTTTCCTTAGCTCACAATGTACGCGTGCCTCCACTTGTTCAAGCGTGAACGCATTTACATTTTGGGCTAGTCGGTGTAGTAGTCGGATTCGAATTCGGGATGAAAGAGGTAAGAAATTCCGAAAGCACGTGACTATTTTGGACATAGTTGTTGTTTAAATCTCCTTTTGTATTGTGTGTATGAGAGAAGGTCAATCTGATAGGTTTTTTTTATAGGGAGGTGACTGTCATTGAGAAGTATGTTCAAAAGCAGTTTAAACGGGTTTTTTTTTTAGGATGCTTACATATTTATATTTAGGTGACTATCCATTATGACAATTTGCATCTCTTCCAATTGAAATATCTAGCTCCATTTTGGTCATTTCATTTATTCTTTACCCCAATTATAGGGAAAATAAATATCATTAAATACCATATAAATATATTGATATCCTACGAAACAGAATTTGTAACTAGCATTGCTATCCTCTCGCCTAGAGAGCAAATATTGACCTTCGTGGATGGAAATACTTCTTTATCTAGATCTATGTGAGTACAACTACATTTAAAAAATCCATGTTGTCTCTTCGGAACATGTTGACCCCTTCGCTCTCTCGTTGTACAATCTTCTTCCCGCTGAGCCCCCACTTTTCCACTGGTCCACAGAAACAAGATATAGGACTAGTGCTAGTAGTTCATCAGTTTATCATAGGACAAAGGACTCACCAGGCCAGATCATTGACTAATCAGATCAAAAATAACTTCCTTTTCTGTATACTTTCCCTGACCATATTGATTTCTATTCTCGGGACTTACACAGTCGATCAGATCATATCTTATATATATATCCCTTCAACATAGGTCATCGAAATGATCTTGGATGACCCCAACCAAAGAATGAAAGAAAATATCTTTCATGAAATTAATTCCTGCTCGAATTCGAATAGTGTATAACCACATGGATAAGCTAACATTAACCCGTCAATTTCGAATCCAATTTGTATTTGGAGGAATGATATATCGAGATATCAAGATGGAATTAGCATTTCATAATGTCGATTCATAAAAAAGAGTATTTCTTCAGACGTTGTACGTACAGGATGGGAATAGAGAAGGAATAGGAAATCCCGAAGATTTTGCATAATCTTTTTGACCGAAAAAAATATGATTTGGTATTTTTTTGTTAGAACATGAAAATGTGTTTGACTCAATTGGTTCCAGTGACTCTTTGAGACATAATGCATGAAGGAAGGGAATATGAAGATTCTCGAACAATGAAATTAATACAATCTATCCTACTTCGAAAAAAATGAATGAGAAGTCGTATGAGGTGCAAATCTCATGTACGATTTTGTGGAGTGACAGTGAAGAGAAGTTATATGTCAACTTTTCCACTATCACCCTCAAAAACCAAACTCTGCCTTACGTAAAGTTGTCAGTGTACGATTAACTTCTAGATTTGAAATCACTGCTTATATACCTGGTATTGACCATAATTTACAAGAACATCCTTTAGTATTAGTAAGAGGAGGAAGGGTTAAATATTTACCCGGTGTGAGATACCACATTGATCGAGGTACCCTAGATGTTTTCGAAGTAAAAGATCATTAACAAGGGCATTCTAGTGCGTTGTATATTCTTAATTATCTAATACTTGTATCATTTCATGATGATGCCATGTTAATTGCTAGGAACATGTGAAGTATATGGCTAACCTAATAATGAACATTTTGTAAGGGGACTAGAGCAGGCTACTATAAAACAAATGATCTTCTTTTTCAGGAGATTTAGAACTATTATATGTCCAAGGTTCAATATCAAAATCATTTTCAAAGTTTTTCGTGATTGTTTCAACAAAAAATTAAAAATACCTTGACCTTTTTAGAACAGGTTCGACTCAAATAGTAATGATTTGAAACACTTTTTTTATACATTGTTCTATAAACCTAAGGACTTGATGGTATAGATATGCAAAATACAAGATTTCCAATTATAGAAAAAGAAAGAAAGGGAACAGATACTCAATTGAGACTGAGCAAACATAATTATATGCATAAAGAATATATCTCATCTATGCAGATAGAATCATGTGGAAAGTCATATTTGACGAAAGTCATATGTACAGTTTCGAGGAAGATCTTTCATACCTTTAGAGATCCACCCTACAATATGGAGTCAAAATGCCAAAATAAATTATTTGCAGCCTTTATGAAATAGATTCTTGAACCTTTTTCACACTCATGTCACAACAAAGTACTGCAAAAAAAAAAACCTGCAAAATCCGATCCTATTTATCATAATCGATTAGTTAACATAGTGGTTAACAGTATTCTTAAAAACGGGAAAAAATCATTGGCTTATCGAATTCTTTATTGAGCCATAAAAGATATTCAACAAAAGACAGAGAAAAATCCACTAGATGTTCTACGCCAAGAAATACGTAGAGTAACTCCCAATGTAACTGTCAAAGAAAGACATGTGGGTGGATTGACTTATCAAGTTCCCATTGAGATAAGATCTACAGAAGGAAAAGTATTTTCCATTCGTTGGTTATTAGGGGCATCTCGAAAACGTCTGGGTCGAAATATGAATTTCAAATTGAGTCATGAATTAATGGATGCTTCCAGAGGGAATGGCAATGTTATACGCAAAATGGAAGAGACTCATAGAATGACAGAAGCCAATAGAGATTTTTCACATTTCCATTAATTCATAAACATCATCAAGATTTACCTATCTATATAGTGGATTTACATATCCTGATAAATTATAAATTAATTCTCGTTCGGATCGGGATTTATCAATATGTTTATTGGAACAAATAAGAAAAAAGAAGAATAAAAGAACATAAATCATAGATAGATAAACTAAGCCCTCCTGGGAAAGCTTCCTTAAGAAATAAGGAGATAGAGTATGGAGGAATATTCAATCCTATTCATGAGGATTATGTCAATCTCATATTTCGAAAATTGGAAGCTAGAAACAATTTCTACTCTTTCGGAGATTGAATGAAATTACTAATTTATGATCTGACATGTACAAAGTGGAAACTTCATTTTCAATTATACCCTGAGATCATTTGAAGGAGTTTCATTTTCTTTTCTTCCATTCTGGTCTATGGTCTTTCTTGGCTATATGGTCCATCCGAGGGAAAGATTGAGCTTCAAGAAATAGTAAATGGTCTCATAGATACACAAATGTATAACTCCAAGAATTTTGATTACGCTTATATCCATAACTGTAGTAATTGGATCTGCCCCCGGGGGAGCAGCTCAATTGGCAAGTGCCGTGAAAATGAAGTTCCATGAGGTTTCGAGTTCAACTCCCCCCGACTTACAATGTGTGTCGCGTATGGGGCCTCATGGGCACACCTAGAGGTTATAGTGGTAGCAGTTGGATAACACAGCCACGTGTAACACAAGCACGTGCCCAACTAGTTGTTGATTCCTCCAGACATAAAAAAAAATAAAAATAAAAAATAAAAAAATAATGTAGTAATTGGATCCAAACTTTCTCCAGTCCCTTTTCATCAATGGACCCTTGACGTATATGAAGGAGTTTGATTCGTTTTAGAAATTATTACCTCTATTTTATTATAGAGGTAATAAATATCTCTATTTCTTTTTTATCAATGTTTCTATCTCTAAAAACTCTATGGACATGTGGAAAAGAGAAATAAAAGGACTATTAACCCTACCCCCACTCAGACCAAGACATCACTTTTACCAAAAAAAATGTTTTTTTCAAATTTTTTTGTCGAAATAAAAATTAAGGTAAAGCAAGGTCAAAAACAACTAATATCTTTGAATGAACAAAGATATTTTGCAAGAGAGATTGGTAACACCAAATCTATTGATTCAATAGATTTGGTCTTATACATACGCGAGGAAGGGAATAAAAAAGGAATCAAATTATTCTTGTATTCCTTCTTTATCACTTAGAAACCGCACGAGGTTCGAGTCCCATGCATGGTTCTAAATGAGAGAAAGGAGTGAGGGATTCTCTTTTAACTCTACCATTCATTTCTTTTCTTTCATTCCAAAAATAGCTACTCTAGCCGCTTGAATCGAATTTTCGATGTTCGTTCCTATCTTCATTGAACGAATGCATGGCAATAGATATGTATGCATATAGAGATCTATTTATTGAAATATGGATATCTAACTGCTCCGTTCTATTTAGGAATAGATATCATAGAATCGAACCTGTTCTTTACATATTGTTATTTTGTACCATATTCAATTCTTTAGGTTTCTATTGAATCTAAAAAGAAAAGATGTTCAATCATCTTTTTTACGTATATAAAATATTCTCCATATAATGAAAATTAAAATAAAAAAATTTGTATTATATATAATTAACTTATATGACTGATTGATATTAATACTCGAAGACGCTATCTTTAACATAGATTCTATATTCATTTTACATATCAGGATATTTTGAATATATATATATATATATATATATTCATGGACTAGTAATCACTCACTTTCGGGATGCCTTGATGGTGAAATGGTAGACACGCGAGACTCAAAATCTCATGCTTAAGAGCATGGAGGTGCAAGTCCTCTTCAAGGCATAATATTGCTCATTCTTATTGAATGAGAAATTCAATGGTAAATATCTTACGAGAGTATCTCAATAGATTGAGATAGATTCCCTTCGTATCTGTTAATACAAGGTATTCTGAATATTACCTAGAAGTTCAAGTGGAATAGGACAGTGGATCATAGGCAGGATCTTGGAGATCTTCTCTATCTAATGAGAAGTCCATTCTGAAATGGTCCACCCTCGTATTATGAGGTATATTTCATTAAGGACACAGATTGAGAAGATCTTGCAAGATACATAGATTAACCATATACCCCTCTCAAGATATTGCAAGTTCCGGGAGTTATGACTGAACCTCAACAACTATATGCATGTAGTATTGACTCTATCCTTTCCTCTCCTCTAAATAGTGTGGGAAGAGATAATGCTAGACTAGAACCAAAATCGAGGAAATAAGGAGTAATCATAGTCTAGTAAAGAATATCTTGTTAGGTTAAAGAGAATTGACTTGTCTTTACTATGCTTACTCTTACATGGTTGAGATCTCGGAGAGAAGAACCTATCTTCAAATTAAATATCTATCAAGTCTTTTTTTTTTCTCCAACATACTTACTATTCTTGGACAATACCATGAAAGGATTCATTATAGGATCTGAAATTGGAGCATATGTTGAACCTCTCATTGGTTTCCACGACCCTACTTCCTAGTCAATTTTGTTTTACTTCATTCCATATTCCATTTCTCTTTCATCGATTATTACAGATTATCTCGACTGATGTCACATCTTAATCATGTTGTATGAATTGAGTATTCAATTTCATTTGGAAAAAGACATTGATTCTCCGACAATGTCTTTGTCATTTGATCCAATAACATTCTGTTAGATAGGAATAGATTTAATAAATATTGATAAATCTTGGATAGAGTATTATAAATAAAAGATTCATTAGATAATAAACTATTGGTTCCAAGCCATTTTTGGCGATGAATTAACGATTCAAAGTGGTAAAATGTTTCTCTCTTATTTCCGATTAACCAACGTTGATATGAAAATATAGGATAATGTGGCTCCATACGTTCCGATCAGATACTCAGTGCTTGAATGCGTTTGAAATCCTCAAATTTTTCCTTTCCTAATTGTTTCCACGAATTCATAAACAAAATCGAATTGTTAATGAATTTTGAATTATATCTACGAAAAAAATGGTAGTAACTTTTTTTAAGGAAAAAACCATATTTTGATGTTCTTCTCATTGAACCATAAGTAATATAAATCCTTTTCAGCAGTTCTACATTTGTGAAAAATTCTCGACTTGAAAACCCAAGGAATTGTTCTTGAAATAGGAAGGGATCCCAAAGAAATCGTCTTCCTAGAAAGAACATGGGTTTCTTAGAGGATTCATAGGAATCTAAGTCTCGTTTCCAGAATAGATGAGTTGAAGTGATGGAAGGAGACACGCTAAAAGGAGAGCATTGAGGCATCTCTCATCATTCAGCATGAGGTACAAAGAAGGATCTTGATGATTTGGAGGAAATCAGATGAAGAACATGTTCACGAACCAACTAACTTGTGTGTCTTCCGCATGTGTTAGATGCAAGCGATACCAAAAAAGACCCTTTGAATAGTATCCAATAAGGAAAACTACTGACCAAGGAGAGGAAACCACCAATAAGGATAATGGCATCCAAGACATTGCACAAATCCCAATGTGTGAATAGATTTATTTCCATCAAACTCAAGGAAAAACACCCAGTTAGCAACTGGTGATGAAATTTTGACTGTTTGGTTCAAGGTTACCTACCAATGAGCAAAGTAGGACCAGTGTGCACAATAGGACTACAACTTCATGTAATTATGAGATAAACTATGGGTATAGATGACATGCAAAGTCAAGAGTTCTGAGGAATGGCTGACACAGGTTGATATACATCCTTTGAATAAGAGCATGCGACATATGGACGACTCTGACAACATATACTCAATGATGAAATTTTGTGATCCAGGAGGCACCAATCAAACTCTCCATAGGGACTGGAAGAGTGACTAGTTGGGGGAGTAAACTCTAAGTAACGAGCTCATCTTCCTACAGTCATGCTAAACCCAAAATTTTGATGACAAGTGGACTCAAAATTTTGTGCTATGTTCAAAGGTGACACAATTGTTTCTAATATAAGATAATATTTTTTCCCGCCCGTCTTTTTTTTTTTTCATAGTCAAATGAATGCTATGATATAGAGTAGTAACCGAGTGTCGCAAATAAGAAACTAGTTTCAATAGTGGAACATACCTATGCTCAATGTAAGAAGGTTCATGAGGGAGATGGACACTCAGGGAAATGTTTCTCCCTGGGTATAGGGTATCAAGATGCAAAGGATATAAACAAGGCTCTACTTGGCTGACAATGAAAACTATTGAGGTGAAAGGCTTATAATGAAAAAGTGAGAACTGGAAATAGGCTCAATATTGCAAGAAAGAGAATGAGATGTAATTACAACCTAATGCAAAAACATGTTCTTTTTTGTAATCTTAGTCTACTTGATTTGAAAAAGAGGTAAACTTACACCAAATAGACATCCTTTCAAATCCAATTTACGAGTGTGAAAGAGATAACTTCAATCAACAATCTTTTATCTTTTTGAGAGAGTCGGAAAAGAGCTTAAATCAGACTCGTTGGGAGTCCTCTAGGTATAGGCCATCATGTTTATGAGTAAGAAATGAGGTTCAAACATACAGTCATGTATTAGCTATAAGGGACTCCTGATCCTACGGACAAAATTCTTTGCATGGGAACCAAATGAAGCAGGGGATCTAACTAGTGTACCCATGTTTCGTAAGTCTCTACCATTAAAGAACGACACTTCTAGTTGCAGATAGAAGTTTTCATGGCATTATTAAATGGGTTCGTACATAATGCATATGAGCTGTAGTCATAGGATGATGTAAGTGTGCATGATGGATTGGGTACATATCCTATATCTTGGATAATGAAAATACCTGTCCAAAGTTACGAATGGGCAACATGGTGCTAAAAATCGCAAGAATACCTAGATAAAACCACCAAAACAAACTCCATCCACTGTCATATTAGTCCATTAGGCCAAAATATTGTATGAAACTATGTAAAGTGGGTAAAATGTTTCTATAAATAGTAAAAAATAACCAATTTTACTATACCATTTCTATTTTTTACTCAAATAGTGCATTTTTTACCAAATTGCCTCTAAATTTCAACTACTGATTGTGAGAGTTATGAGTGACGGAATCGACAACCATCTGGACCAGGTATTTCATCTTGCTCCCATCTTTCTTTATAGTGGATTAAAATTTGTAATTAGGTCTCCTTTTTTAAATTTAGGGCGCAACTTAGAAACTAAGGTGTACGTGGGCTACAGACAATCGGGTCATGTATACACATACCTATACCCAATTTATTTTTTTTAAACCAGTGTATAAAAAGCCATATATGGAATTGTGTACATTTTAGCTCGCGTACATGTCCGTGGATAAGGTTTTTTAAATGTTACTAACTCAAAAAATGGTTTGAATCTTTCAGGATGGTGCTAGAGTGGAGAGAAAGAGAGCATGAAGATGTGGATGTTGTAGTGGAGGGATATCCGAGGGCCTAGATGGCCTTAAAAATATGTGGGCTATACAAGTTTTGGGCTCTCAAAGGTATGAGCGCTCAAGTGAGACTACTTAGGCTGCTTGTAAACTACTGGGATCAGGATATTGAGACCTTCAACCATGGCAGACAACCATTAAGGATTGAAGTTGAAGACATCTACATCCTGACATGATTGTCGTGTCCGGGTGAGGTTGTCAACCTCAAATCCTAAGGATTTGGGAGTGGAATGAACATAGAGGATTACATAGCCACTCAGTGCATTGTAGGGACCATGAAGGTAGGGATCTAACTCCCAATTAGAATGATCAACAATATGAGTCTCAAGATTGTTGTCATAGTGTTGACAAGGATCACAGGGTCAGCCTCTTTGCACCAGGAATCGAGGCCACTTATGTTCTATTTAGTGGAGTGCTTGCGACCCGCGGTTTACGACTGGTGCACCTCATTGTTGGCCAATATGAAGAGCCATATGACATACTCCAAATTGGGTAGAAAGAGGAACTTTGGGTTTGCATCTATCCTTTGTATATTTTTCTTCAAGCGGGTTCCAGGATTGGGTCCTAGAGTTTATATTTTTTCGCATGTTCCTCGCGATCCAACCAGGCCACGGTAGACTGAGGTGATGAGGTGAAAGAGGGGCGGTAGGGTTCCAACACTCTACAACGATGAGTTTTTATTTTGGTGGAGTCGGCAGATGATGGATATAGAGGACTAAACTTACGCAAGGATTGACTTCAAAGGATATACAAACATGTCGTTACCACCAAGTTTGACCTACAGAGACATAGCTACGTCAACGTTTTTTTGAATATTTCAGTTTTTTGTATTTTTGCATCATAAAAAAAAAAAATTTTTGGATGATGTCAAATACTAACTAAACATGTATGTGACGCAGACGTAGGTCCATGACGATTAGACGGGATTCCACGACACCGATGGAGGCACTGGGGGGATGAGGTAGCGGGAGGTGATGTTGATAGAGTGCTTCAAAATGTGCAAGGAAACATGTCTCGTTTGACGTAGAGGATTCCCATGGTTCATGTGGAGGATCTGTAGGAGGCAATGCATAGACAGGTAATAGGTGTTCCCTTTGATTGGGTACAACTCTTTCGACGTCTCAGAAATGCCATAGTATGCTATCATGACACTCATCTGGTGCCATGTGCGTAGAAGTCGTGATTATTGTATGGTCGCCTATATATGTATTTTGAGGGTGTCAACCACAATTTTGTACTATAACATCATATTTTTTGGAGAGATGAAATACATATCAAAACATTGATCTTCGAATTTACTTATGTTACAATGTGTACATTGATGAAAGTGTTTTCTTTTCTTTCATTATGTGACAAATTCCAATCTAAAAAAAAATTAGCATATGCATCGGATACATAATTAGAACTTCTAGGTATGTGATGATAAGTAATAAAATCAAAATGTCGTTCTAAAAGTTGTACCCATAAGAATCGTTGGGGTAGAGTAGGGTCACACACATTGTAATTGTCGCTCAATTGACATACTACTAATTGGGATTCCAGGAGAACTTCTAAAGAGAGAATACCATGTGAAATGGCATCGTGCAAAAGTTTTATAATGACACTATATTTGGCCACATTATTCATGGATGGCCCTAGGAAAAGTCCACCTGAAGACACGAGTAGACCCTCGGGTTAGTAAAAAACCCAAGTTGTAATACCCCTATGGCCGAACCCAATTGTAAATGTAAATATAAATGTACTTAAGTTGGTGAGTTGTTTAGATATCATTTTTGTATGCACATTTCATGGCATAGTGCGTGCATGTACTGCATAGTAAAATGAGGAAGTGTGCACATTCTAGGATACTGCACGCAACATCTTAAGTGTGTGTGATGTTGAGGCCAAGGAGCCTTTATGTATATGATATGTTTTATAGGATGGTGAGCTAGTTATTATAAGCTAGGATTCTTATGTTTTGATTAGGCTGGAGCACCTATATGTTAAAGTCTAGTGCGTCTTTTTTTGTACATGTCTCATATTTAATATAAAATACATCGTTGTGCACATAACGACCACGATAAAAGAGATGGGGGACTAAACTCCACTAGATAGGGAAAGGGAGGGGCTAAGTTAAGGAAAGGGGCTAAGCTAGGGAGCTTGAGCCAAAAACGAATATTATATTAATATTTCTTAAATCATAAAGTATGGATAATTATTTTATCCTAAGTTCTAAAGTTGGGGACAAGTGGGCCAAAGTAGCTCCCAGCATGACAAGTGTCAAGTTGGGGACATGCATACATATTGTTGGGACTTAGTTCATTTACACATCCCCCCATCATTCTTACCATCATTCTTACCATCATCTTTTCCATCATTCCTTCCATCATTCAGCCATGATTCCAAGACCATTTTCAATCACACAGTCAATTATTCTTGATACATTCCTATCACTGTACCTGAACCAGTATCCATAGTCATTTTGTGTTGGTGTACCTGGTTAGATTGGGAGAGAGATTGAAGAAGTGTGTTGTCAGGCCCGTGGGATATTGAAGAGGTGGGTTCTTAGGACCGTGAGAAATTCTCTGGGTGAGAGAATCGTTGGGAATTGATTTACTAAAGGTGCTAAACTGCAACTACAAGGATCTGAGACTTCATGTCCAGCCTGTTGCTGAAGCCCTAGAAGGGAAGTGGGGCAGTTGAAGGACTATTGAGAAGAGAAGGGGCACACTTCCTTAGGTGGTACAGGCATGTGGGGAATGAGGGACTGTAGGATGTTAGTTTGATTAGCCACCTGTGATAAGGTCTTTTCTATTTTCCATGAGCCATTAGCTTGGTTAGGAACCCTTTAGCCGAGTGGAGTTTAGTCCCATCTCGGGGGTGACTCACTATTGAGAGTGATGAACAGTTTTGTAATGTTTCCCAAAATTTCCAATAATTTTTTTTATTATTATTATTTATATTATTATTTTTACCGTGCTTATAAAATACTCATACCACAATTGTATAATGCTTTGATAAAATCCTAGTGGTTTATTATCTCACCCTTAAACATAATATAATTCATTTGTCTCCTTAATACATCATTGAAAAAAAGGGGTTTGGAATTAAGACTGTTAGAATTAATTCACATACCTACATATATAATATTATTGTTGTGTACCATAATCGTACTTCGAAGGGTATCCTTTAACCTTTGTCTAGAGCGACTACAGGACTTGTACAAGTCTATTGGATACCTATAAGGAACTTTAGTGGCTACTTCGTGACATCTTTAGGTTCTGATTCCTATTCCGAGTGGATTTGATAACAATCTTTATTTTTTCTTTGAGTGTAAAGTATAACGATTAGGGGTTAGAGCGGCCACTCTAGTTCTGTAAGTGTGGAGTGTCTTTGTATACTCGTAGTCGTTGTGAGGTATGCATAGAACTGGAATTAGGTAGTTAGGGTTTTGCAAAGGTACACAATGTTCTTTCCTAAACTGAAAATGAAGTTTGAATGACTAGTTTCGAATGCGACTTTCTAGTCCGTCAAATGAGTATTAAATGGAAAACAACACATAAAAGGATTAAACCAAAGTTTCAACTTGATTTCGTCCTCATTCATTAACTGGTGATGGGAAATACAGGAGAATTTTTTTTGTATTAAATATGGTCCTGACTATTACATTAAATTTCTCTGCAGCGCCTTTCTTTGGCCTCCTGTTCGACTTGTGTCCCCATCAATTCTTTGCCACATTGCCCTAAACACATGGTTATCGTACTTCACATTGTTTCTCTCATTAAACTGGGACATGTACTCTCATGGATAGCATTCAACGTTCTCTTGGGCTGTATGACTTGGTGGTAATCCCCTATTGCTAATGACATTGTTACCGTTTCTAGCATTAGACTCATGCATCGATGGAATTTCTTGCTATGTGTGGGAGGGAGTCATCTATCCACCTCGCTCTTAACCTGGTAAGTTTAATTGAACCCTATTATAGAGCCTGTGTATTATGGTTGTTTAGGTAACTACTGGCTAAAATATTTAATAAAAATAATTTGACGGTCTTCGTTGTTCTGTGAGGTTCCCATCTAAGATTCTTTAGGCTTGGAACTAGTTTTCCCCATGTTTTCAGTCGGATTAGTTAGGGTATGATTCCCTGTGTAAATCTCTCCTGTTGTTCTCCAAATTCCTCTAAATTTTCCACTAGTTACCAGGTCTATCTTATTAGCTTGGAATAATGGAGGTATTACAGAACAAAAAAGGTATTTGTTATCGGTCAGTTCTTCTTACATCAGTCATGAAAAGTATAGTAGTAAAACATTTTTCTTCAGGGTTCTGTCATTTGGAAAGGAAAGGCTTCAGACATTTCTATCTCTATACCTAGATCCTACTTAGGAGACCCCAGGACTATAGTTGTATTCTTGGTCGGTAGTTCTAAATTCTTTTCCTATACTGCGTCGAGTAGTTTATTTGAAGAACAAGGTCTTCCCCGAAAACCCATCACTGCGGGGTTCTGTCATGACTCTATGTCTATTGTTCTATTTTCTAGATTCTATATATATATATGGCATATGCAAAAATATAGGCCTCCATAGAAGGTGGATTCTAATTGTCGAATAAGTTTTGCAAAAGGAAGAAAAGAGGTTGTCTGAGTGTCAAGAATTATAGTCTGTGGTTAAATTGACAACATTCGTTTCCTTTCTAATATATTGATTCTATCTATGGGAATAAATTTCAGAGAGAATAGTTCTGTCTTTAATTTTGAGAAAATGTTTCTCTTTCGCCAAAAGACATTTGAACAATAATATTCCTTATGTCAATAAGATTTCATGTTGCACTACGATGCTTTCAGTATCTGTATGAGTAAGTCTCTGAATTAGTTTTTAAATCGCATTTCCTCGAGAGCAAGATTTTGATTATTATATAAGGGTGGGGGCCTATTGTATGCAAGGGTACCCATCAAGACTCTAACGTCCCATTTCCCCCTTTCAAGCCACCAGATGGATCTTCGACAATGCCTCGAAAGGAAAGGCGACCTCCATCCCTCGTGTTAAGTACAAACTCTTAAATATATCTATGACAACTTTATTTCTCTTCCTTATGTTATGCACTATTTTGTGTGTTTTCCAATGATCTTCTTGATTACAAATGTTATGCGGTTATTAATTTTAATCTCTATGTTTTCTTGTAGGGTCTCTTCCCCTTCGATATTCCCATCTTTACGAGGGGTTAGGAACCCATAAAATGTATTTGGTTTCCAATATAGGGCTTTGTTAAGATCAGGCAACAACAATGATTATCCTAGGATTACATTTTTTGAATCTTAAAGTAGGATGAATGACTTTATCTCTGTAATTGGCTTGGTAGAAAAGGGATTCCATTATCTTAACACCTGCGAGTAATATTGCCTACTATGGTTGGGTGTGCAATATTTACTACACTGCTTCTGGTTTGTTTTTGAATTTAAACGGATCATGGATCTATAAGTGTATCTCTCTTTAGAGGATTCCTCTTCCATGTATTACTCATAAAAGTAACCTTTCATTGATGAAGTATTTGATTCAGTTTAAACCTTGGTCATTATTACAGCCATGAATATGAAAGATTTACTGGATTTCCACATATTCTCTATAAGGATGGACTGTCAGTATTGGTCGTCTAAATTTTTCTCTTAATCATACCAACGGAATTAGATACAATCATATTTTATAAAATAAATTTATGTAGTTAAGAAGATCTCTGGTATACATATATAGACTAATCTTATTCTCGATTTTATTATCTACTGGTGGTTGTCCTTCGTATGAGTTATTAAATTTCTGAATTATGTTTCTATATATATAAATATACCCATATGAAAATTGAGACTTCTAAAGTGGCCTAGCTTCATTTAATATAGTTGTATTTCTTAGTAAAAGTCCCACTATTTTGTCCCCAATTATGATTCAAATACACAAAAATCTTAATTAAAACATACGACAACCACTAAGGGTTTTTCCTTACATTTTTTTTTTCACATGTAAACAGAAGTATAACCGTAGACTAGTGTTAACAGAATTGACCAGGTGTACCCTTTTGACTATTATAACAAATCAAAGAGATACAATTTCAACAGTTTAATTAATAGAGAAAAAAAATTCAAAATCATTCTTAGAGGTGTTTTGTCAGCCCTTTGGGTTGACTGACTTCAATAGATTTTTAATCTATAACAGTACCATTATTCCAAATTTCATAGTACATTCTAACAGTTAATAAATCATATAGCATTACACCATAGAGGGATTAGGATAACATATCTGGATCAATACTAGAAAAACAAAAGGAACAACCATGTTCCTCCCAACCGTAGAACAGGGCAGCCAAATCACTTGTCCAATTCACCCCTAGCCTAACCATGAATCCATGAGGGCGAACCTGAAATATCCTCTTTAGCAATGTCTTCCTCTATTAGTAGTCTTATCCCTTACCACACACTCAGAATCAATGTTCACAACAACAATTATTCAGTAGTTCCTCTTCGCAGCATACTAGGTAGCGTCCTGCCTCCTCACATATTTTATTTAACAGAAAAATGCTTTTCCCTGGGACTTTCTTCCCCCCCTTGGGAATTTTCACATCTTTCTAAATCCCTAATTTTCAGGGGTTGCCAATGGCCAAATATCAGATTTTCCACTTGTAATAATCATCCCAGAGGTAGTTCCAACATGTTCCCCACTCATGGAGTCATGGTCAACTGATTTTAACATGGTTGTTCCATTTGTCCTCCTGCAATCAATATAAAATAATTTTTTTTCATACAAGTGTCATAGTCAAATAGTTAGTTGGGTCAAATCAGATCTTTGCCCAATGGTCATAATAATTAATTACAATTATCAAATTCAGAATTCGAAATTTCCATAAATGGAAAAACATTTCCAAATTTGAATTTACTAAAAATGGAATAATTTTCCAACAAATTTTAAATTCCAAAAATACTTCATTTTTGGGGATGTCACATCCTTTCCCCCTTTAATAAAAAACTATCCTCAGTGTTCGTTCCTTTCTTGGAACATGATTGGATGAGATTTCTGTAAATCTCCCTCCAACTCCCAAGTGGCCTCCTTAGGACTAAAGTGGTTCCATTGCACCTTTACGTGAGTGACGACTTTGTTCCGAAGTGTTATTTCTCTCTGGTCCAGAATACATAGGGGTTCCACTTGGAACTCCCTTTGGGTTCCACCTGCACCAAGTTCCAATCAATCATATGAGTAGGGTCATGAACATACTTTTTAAACAAAGAAACATGAAATACATTATGAATTCTTAGATTAGCTGGAAGTGCAAGTTGGTATGATATGGGTCCAATTCAAGCTAGTATCTCGAAGGGCCCACAAAACCTGGGTGCCATCTTGGCACAGTTTCCTAACTTCAACGAACTTTTTTGGGCTTTGACCTTCAAATAAACATGGTCTCCCACTTGAAATTCCAAGTGTCTTATTTTATGATCTGCATAGCTCTTTTGTCTGTCCTATGCTTCTTTTAAGTTTGGTTGTACCTTCCTTACCATGTTCTCCATTTCTTGGAGCATCTCTGGTCCAACTATGAGTCTGTCAACCGGGTTATCCCAGCTAATTGGAGTCATACACGTTCTGCCGTACAGTACCTTGAAAGGGATTAAATTAGCCAAATTTTGGTTGATCCAAGAGGATATCGGTGGCCACCCACCTTTTCTGGCTGGCTCAAAATAGTTTTCTAGCAATTTTGGCAATTTACTATTTTTAGTAGTTTTTAACTTCCGTGGCCATTTTGAGGGCCCAAATAAAGGTTTTTCAAGATTGAGGTTCTCAATGATATCCATAGGCATTATTGAGCCCCCAAAATGAATCTCCTCGAAGATACCTTTCCAACAAGCTATCACATGCCTAAAACGGAGATCGTATGCAAAAGTTACAACCCCGGGAAGTTGATGTACCCACTTACCCAAACGGAGCCCACATGACTTTTGGTGCTTCATCTCCTAGGGTTAGGTTTTTGGATGTCTAGGGTTTTTGGAATTCCTTCTTATTGTAAAAAGGCCTTCATAGCCTCATTGTAATCATCTTCTTGCGAATGTGAGTAGCCGTCACATATCTTCTCAGAGATAAGCTGCCACCATTCTAGCGAGTCTTTCACTCTGTATTTTTACAGTCTCTGTATATTTCTTTCATTAATAGAAATTGTGTATTACTGTATATCTGTGTTTATGGTTGCATCTCTGATACATTTCTGTTATATTATTGAATATCTATGATATCTCTGTGCATTTCTTTGTTATATCTCCGCTCTCATTTTGTGCCGAAAATAATCCCGATCATTGGTACCCATTGTTATATGTAAATTCTACCAAGTGTAGATAGTCTTCCCACTTGTTGGTTTTGTTCTTACCTACATGTGGAGCATATCCTCTATGATTTAGTTTGTCCTTTCGGTCTGTCCATCCGTTTGTGGGTGATAACTTGTCTTGAAATTCAAACTAGTATTTAGCCCTGCAAACAATTCCTTCCAAAAAGAGGATGTGAATTTTACATCTCTATCTGAAATCACCATTTTAGGAATACCATGTAGTCTAAAAATTGATTTCATAAATATTTCAGCAATGTTTATGGCTTTAAAAGTAGACTTTAGAGGAATAAAGTGTGCAGACTTACTGAGTTTATCGATTACAACCATAATAGAATCATTTTGTTTATGAGTTTTTGGCAAATCTATTATAAAGTCCAGCGATATGGTCTCCCATTTCCATTTTGGTACTGGTAATGGTTGTAATAGGTCGGTTGGATGCTGGTGTTCCACCTTAAGCTGCTGACAATCTTGGCACCTAGCCAAGTATTATGTTGTTTCGCCCTTCATATTAGGCAAGTAAAATAGTTTTCTAAGTGTTGTTATCGTTTTCTGGTATCCTGGATGGCTAGAATATTGTTTCTTATGCACTTTGTCCAAGACTATTAAGTTTAACTCTGTTGAATATAGTATGTAAAGTTTGTTTTTAAATCGTAATAGTCCATTCTTGTTGATACTTAGATCTGCTTTATCTGAGTTTGTGGTACTGTTTTGTAATTCTGCCATTATCTTAGTGTAATTTTCATCGTTAATACATGTCGTCGTTAATACCTTCCCTACTGATATTTATTTCAAATAACCCATGGACTCTTCTGCTTAAAGCGTCTACTACCTTATTTTCCTTACCCTTGATATGTCTGACTTCGAAGTCGAATTTTCTCAAGAAGGCTAGCCATATTGCTTGCCTTGCATTAAGATCTGGTTGGCTAAACAGATATTTCACACCGCTATTATCCGTCAATAGTAGAAATTTCCTACCCATTATGTAGTGTCACCACATTTTTAAGGCGTGTATTACCACTGCCAATTCTAAGTCATGAGTGACATAATTTCGCTCATGTTCTTTTAACTTCCGAGACTCATAACAAATCACGTGTCCTTCCTAAGTTAGGACACCACCTAGTCCTTCTTTACTTGCATCAACACATATGGTAAAGTCTTTACTTGGGTTTTCTACCTTCAATATGGGTGCAGTTATCAATAATTCCTTCATCTTTTTAAAACTGTCTTGACACTTCTGTGACCAGTTAAACTTGGTCCCTTTCTTTTGTAATGACATGATAGGATAAGATATTTTGGAAAATC
This sequence comes from Picea engelmannii, assembly GCA_009831015.1. Taxonomy (NCBI): domain Eukaryota; kingdom Viridiplantae; phylum Streptophyta; class Pinopsida; order Pinales; family Pinaceae; genus Picea; species Picea engelmannii. The sequence goes on from ML780603.1 coordinate 557,116, forward strand.
CTTCCATGAATCTGTGATAATATTTGGTGATTCCCATGAATGACCATATGTCCTTTACATCCTTTGGTACTGGCCATTCCATAATGGCTCTTACTTTCTCAGGGTCGACTGCAATACCTTCTCCAGATATTACATGTCCTAGGTATTGTATATTTTTCTGGTAAAAATTGCACTTATCGAATTTAGCATATAGTTTGTGCTTCCTTAAAGTTTGCAGGACAATTCTTAAGTGTTCTTCGTGTTCTTCCTTCATTTTAGAATACACCAGAATATCGTCGATAAATACTAGTACGAACTTGTCTAAGTACTGACTGAAAATACTGTTCATTAGGCACATAAATGTGGTTGGTGCGTTAGTGAGTCTGAAAGGTATGACTACAAATTCATAGTGTCCATATCTTGTTCGAAAGGTTGTTTTGCTTATGTCCTCATCTTTTGTCCTGACTTGATGGTAACCAGATCGTAAATCCAATTTTGAAAAGATTTTGGCCCCGCCTACTTGATTGAACAGGTCATTTATCCTAGGTAAGGGGTACTTGTTCTTAATAGTCATTTTATTCAATTGTCTATAGTCGATACATAGTCTTAGAGTACCATCTTTATTTTTCACAAAGAGGACTGGTGCTCCCCATGGTGAAACACTGGGTCTAATATGCTTTTTGTCCAACAATTCCTGCAGTTGTATCTTTAGTTATGTCAATTAAAATAAACTCATTCGATAAGGTTCTTTCGAGGTAGGGGCTGACCAAGGTAGTAGGTCTATGGAGAAGTCTATTTCCCTTCTAGGAGGTAATTTCGGTATCTCATCAACAAACATGTCTCTAAACTCACGTAGGACAACAAAATATTCTAGCTTCGGCTTATCTTCTTTTTCTAACAGATTCGTTATTTGGATGGCATAAACTTGACACCCCTTTGTCATACATTTCTTGCATTGCATTGTTTTGACTTGTCCAACTGATACTAGTTTTGGTATACCTTGGGTTGTTCTAGTAGTGTCACAATCATCTTTATAGTTAAGTGCCTTTGTATAACAATCTAGAACTGCTTTGTGTCTTTCCAACCAATCCATTCCGATGATCATATCATAGGATCCTAGTGGCAGAATATTCAGATTTGTTTTTATGTTTTGACCATCTAAGTTAAATTCAAAATCAGAAACAAAGACAACCACTTTCCTTTTAGTTCGTGTTGCTAACTGTACCAGCCATGATTTTGTGTGTTTCATCCTCTTAAGTTTATTTGACTCTACTACTCCAAGAGAGATATAACTTAATGTATCTCTAGTATCAATTAAAATAGAAATTCAGGTGTTATTGATTTTACCTTTGATTTCCACCACAAAGGATTGGTGGTCAGCTTGCCAACCGTCAATGGCTGCATTAATTTGATGCAGGCTTCTGCCTACATCACCCACCATCGAATCTTCCTGCAGATTATGAACAGTTTTTTTGTTTGTCATGCTTAAACATGAGAAGTTCCTCCTGAGATGAGGTTCTCCACGTTCCCAACACTTTAACAGTTCCCGAGGATTGTCCGCAAATTTATTTGTTCCTAGATTTACCGGTTTACCGCCTCCTTGTGTGCTTGGATGGTTTGAGTAAAAATATTTTCTAGGAACGTTTTTTGTTGCATTCTGATAAGGAGTTGGCTGGTATCCGTTCTTCTGATGGTTCATTTGGTCTCATTTCTTATCCTTCCAAGATTTGGGGAATTATGCCCATTGTTTTTACTGGTCGTAGCACATTCGTTCTTTCCTGAATACTTCTCTCAAGTATTTGGGGTTTTCAAACTCAATTATGTCCCTGTAGGACTGTGGTAGACAACTTAAGAATCGTTCGATTTTTACCTTTTCCTCCCTAATGTAAGGTACGAACCTTAGTAGTTCCAGAAATTTGTTTATAAGGTCTTCCATCTTCATCTTTCCAAGTTGTAACTCATAAAATTCTTTTGTTTTCCTTTCATAGTAGCTTTCAAAAAGGTGTTGTTTCTTAAAATACTTCTTAAAGTTAGACCACTCAGATATTTCCACCAAATGTTGGCCTTCCCTTTCAGATTGTATATGGCCATTTTGACCTTCATATTGCTGGAATAATTGTAAATTTGGAAGTACTTTTTGATTTCTAACAACCATGCCTCGGCCTCCTCTCCTGTTCTGGATTCTCCATCAATGGTAGCTGGTTTAATCCTTTTAAATTATCCTTCAAGGTGGTCTACTTGTTTCCTCTTTCGTTCTATTTTAGTTTTTTCCTTAGCCGAAGGTGTACCTTTAGACAAACTGTATCCTTTTTCTGTTTCAGGCCCAGAATTCTTGGAGGCCCTTTTGTTGACCTCTTCATCATGGTTATCATCCTTTGGGATTTTCCTGGTCACTATACTGCGGATCATGAGTTCATTTATCTCTTGTTGTTCCTGCTGTCATTTCTTCAATTTCTCATTTTCTGCTTTGAAAACCTGTAGTTCAACAATAAGATTCCTCATTGTTTCCAGTACTTTCGTAGGTGAGATTTCGTCACTATTCTGTCTTGGATATCCATGAGGTCCCTGCTTTGGATTTCCTTCCATTCTGATTTCTGCATCATCCTGAGCTGCCATAACTCACACAAAACAAAAAGTTTTTTTGTTTGTAACAAAAAGGTTTATTAGTTTTTCATAGATCGAAATATATGCTAAGAAACTAATGTAGCCTTGTTCAGGTCCAGTGTTGTAACCTTTTTCTCTGACACCATATGTAATGTTTCCCAAAATTTCCAATAATTTTTTTTTTATTATTATTATTTATATTATTAGTTTTACTGTGCTTATAACATACTCATACCACAATTTTATAGTGCTTTTATAAAAGCCTAGTGGTTTATTATCTCACCCTTAAACATAATATGATGCATTTGTCTCCTTACTACATCTTTGAAAGAAAGGGGTTTGGACTTAAGACTGTTACAATTCATTCACATACCTGCATATATAATATTCTTGTTGTGTACCATAAGCGTACTTCAAAGGGTATCCTTTAACCTTTGTCTAGCGTGACTAGAGGACTTGTACAAGTCTGTTGGGCTACTTATAAGGAACTTTAGTGGCTACTTTGTGACATCTTTAGGTCTCGATTCCTATTCCGAGTGGGTTTGATAACAATCTCTATTCTTTCTTTGAGTGTAAAGTATAACAATTAGGAGTTAGAGCGGCCACTCTAGTTTCGTAAGTGCAGAGTGTCTTTCTATACGCGTAGTTGTTGTGAAGTATGCATAGAACCAGCATTAGGTAGTTAGGGTTTTGCAAAGGTACACAGTGTTCTTTACTAAACTAAAAATGAAGTTGGAGTGACTAGTTTCGGATGCAACTTTCTAGTCTGTCAAATGAGTATTAAATGGAAAACAACACATACAAGGATTAAACCAAAGTTTCAACTGGTTTTCGTCCTCATTCATTAAATGGTGATGGGAAATATAGGAGAAAATGTTGTGTATTAAATAGGGTCCTAACTATTACATTAAATTTCTCTGCAACGCATTTCTTTGGCCTCCTGTTCGACTTCTGTGCCCATCGATTATTTTCCACCTTGCCCTAAACACATGGTTATGGTACTTCACACTGTTTCTCTCATTAAACCGGGACATGTACTCTCATGGTTAGCATTCAACGTTTTCTTGGGTTGTATGACTTGGCGGTAATCCCCTATAGCCAATGACACTGTTACCGTTTCTGGCGTTAAACTCAGGTATCGATGGAATTTCTTGCTCTGTGTGGGAGGGATTCATCTATCCACCTCGCTCTTAACCTGGTAAGTTTATTTGAACCCTGTTATAGTGCCTGTATATTATGGTTGTTTAGGTAACTACTGGCTAAAAGATTTAATAAAAAAAAATTGAAGGTCTTCGTTGTTCTGTGAGGTTCCCATCTAAGATTCTTCAGGATTGGAATTAGTTTTCCCCATGTTTTCGATCGGATTAGTTAGGGTACGACTCCCTGTGGAAAGCTCTCATGTTGTTCTCCAAATTCCTCTAAATTGTCCAATAGTTACCAGGTCTATCTTATTAGCTTAGAATAATGGAGGTATTACAGAAAGAAAAAGGCCTTTGTTCTCAGCCAGTTCTTCTTACATTAGTTAGGAAAACTACAGTGGTAAAATATTTTTCTCCGGGGTTCTTTCATTTGGGAAGGAAAGGCTTTAGAAATTTCTATCTCCATACCTAGATCCTACTTAGGAAACCCTGAGACTGCAGTTGTCTTCTTGGTCGGTAGTTCTGAATTATTTTCCTATACTGCGTCGGGTACTTTATTTGTGAAACAAGGTCTTCCCCAAAACCCCATCACTCTGAGGTCCTGTCACCACTCTATGTCTATTGTTCTGTTTTCTAGATTCTATATATATATATATATATATATATATATATATATATGGTGTATACAAAAATACCGGCCTCCAAACAAGGTGGATTCTAACTGCCGAATAATTTTTGCAAAGGGAAGAAAAGAGGTTGTCTGTGTGTCATGAATTATAGTCTATGGTTAAATTGACAGCATTTGTTTCCTTTCTAGTATATTGATTCTATCTGCGAGCATAAATTTTAGAGAGAATAGTTCTATCTTTAATTTTGAGAAAATGTTTGTCTTTCGCCAAAAGACATTCGAACAGTAATATTCCTTATGTAAATAATATTGCATGTTGCACCGCGATGCTTTCAGAATCTGGATGAGTAAGTCTCTAAATTAGTTTATAAATCACATTTCCTTGAGAGAAATATTTTGATTATTATCTCAGGGTGGGGCCCTGTTGTATGCAAGGGTACCCATCAGGACTCTATCGTCCCATCTCCCCCTTTCAAGCCACCAGACGGTGCTTCAACAGTGTCGTAAAGTAAAGGCGACCTCCATCCCTCGAGTTAAGTATAGACTCTGAAATATATCTATGACAACTTTATTTCTCTTCCTTCTGTTATGCACTATGTTGTGCATTTTTCAATGATCTTCTTGATTACAAATTTTATGTAGTTATTAATTTTAATCTCTACGGTTTCTTGCAGGGTCTATTCCCCTCCGATATTCCCAGCTTTATGAGGGCTTCAAAACCCATAAAAGGCATTCGGTTTCCATGATAGGGATTTGTTAAGATTAGGCAACATCAATGATTATCCTAGGATTACATTTTCAGAATCTTAAAGTTGTCTGAATGACTTTATCTCTGTAATTGGCTTGGTAGAAAAGGGATTCCATTATCTTAACACCTACGAGTAATACTGCCTACTATGGTTGGGTGTACAATATTTACTATACTGCTTCTGGTTTCTTTTTGAATTCAAACGGATCATGGATCTATAAGTGTATATCTCTTTAGAGGATTCCTCTTCCATGTATTACTCATAAAAGTAACCTTTCATTGATGAAGTATTTGATTCAGTTTAAACCTTGGTCATTATTACACCCATGAATATGAAAGATTTACTGGATTTCCACATATTCTCTATAAGGATGGATTGTTGGTATTGGTTTTCTAAACTTTTCTTTTAATCGTACCAGTGGAATTAGATACAGTCATATTCTATAAAATAAATTTATGTAGTTAAGCAGATCTCTGGTATACTGATCCGGATTATTTTCGGCATGAAATGAGAGCGGAGATATAACACATAAATATTTAGAGATATTGCAAGAGAGACAACAATATGATAGAGATATAGTGGAAATGAAACAAGAGTCACAGATATACAGTAATACATGATTTCTATTAAGGAAATAAATGTACACAGACTGTAAAATACAGAGTGAAAGACTCGCTAGAATGGTGGTAGATTATCTCTGAGAAGAGATGTGATGGGTACTCGCATCCGTGAGAAGATGATTACAATGAGGCTCTAAAGACCTTTTTACAATAATCAGGAATGCCAAAAACCCTAGAAATCAAAAAACCTAACCCTGGGAGATGAAGCGCCAAAAGTCATGTGGGCCTCGTTTGGGTAAGTTGGTGCATCAACTTCCCGGGGTCGTAACTTTTGCATAGGATCTCCATTTTAGGCATATGATAGCTCGTTGGAAAGATCTATCCGAGGAATACAACTTTTGGATGAGAAACATGGAACTACGAACAATGTTGCTCCCCATTTTCTAAAAAAACATCGTTTAGGGCCTCAAAATGGCCCTGGAAGTTAAAAACTGCTAAAAATAGTAAATTACCAAAATTGCCAGAAACATGTTTTGGGCCAGTTGGAGAAGGTGGGTGGCCACCGATATCCACCTAGATCAATCCTCCCTCCTTATGAAGTAATGGTCTCCAATGCATTGAGTTATCGGGGGAGAGGGGAAAGCGATTGTTGAATCGGAATCTTGGTGATCTGCTTGCCTTGCTGGAGAAGTGGCATTGCTTAGCTTGTTGAAGTCTATCACGAACCTTTGGCTGGAAGGTTTGGACCTTTTTAACCAATTTGGTTGTTTTAGATGACTGTGTGTAGAAGAAATCTTTGTGTTTTGTTGCAACCTTGTTGACCTGCTTCTGTTGGATAGAAGGTGCTTGGGTCGAAGCTATGGTGGTTGCAATATCCTTTCGTTCCCCTTTTGAACATATTGTGGAGAAGACGAATTTTGTAGTATGAGATACTACCTTGTGGCACTGTTTAGGTGGGGCAGTAGTTGGAACTACCTCTGGTATCCTGTAGAGATGACGCCCTAGAGTAATAATGGCACTACGGGGTCGAGACTCATAGATAGCATGGCATTTCCACATATATGGCTGGTCCAAGAGAACATCACAGACATCTAGTGGGGAAACATCACATAATACCTCATCCTTGAAGGGTTGGATTCCGTATGACAATTGACACTGTTGGCTGACATGAAGATCTCGTCCTTAGCGAAGCCATCTGATGTTGTATGGTTGCAGGTGTGGTGTTGTTGACAATCCCAACTGTTTGACGACCTCTACTGAGATGAGGTTCTTTTGGCTTCCTCTATCAACAATAAAATGCAGTGTGGTCCCCTTCACCCACATCCGTGAATGAAAAAGGCGCTCCCCCTCTTCTAGATCTGTTGGTTCTTCTGGTTGAATTACTGCGGTCACGACAATAGCAGTGGGGTCTGCGTCGATGATCTGTCTTTTACCAGTATTTTTAGAATCAGATTATGAATCAGGGTTCAACTCCTTATCTTTGAGATCGGCCACCAATGACTGTTTTGAGCGACATTCATCGGTGTTGTGCTAGGGGCTTTTGTGGAAATCGCACCATTTTCTGGTGTCCTTCTTTGTCTTCCCATGACCCTTCTTTTCCTGTGGATTGGACTGGTTTTCGAGAGACTGTTTGTTAGGGCTGTCTTTGTCATACTTTGGTTGTTGTGTATTTGCATACCCGAACTCTCGTTTGTTCTGGTGCTTAAATTTCTTCTCGATTTTAATAGCATATCGATAGGTAGCACTGAGTGATGAGATGTCCAGAAAATCCATTTTAGTTTGGATGTATTTGTGTAGAGCCCCACGGTATTTCAGAACAAAATGTCGTTCAGAGTCTTTGATACCCAGCTTGGTGCGCAAGGTATGGAAGCTATTGGTGAACTCTGGAACTGATTGGCCCCTCTCTTTCCATAGTGTGGTCCATCTCATGTACTGGTCCTCATAGTTTCCAACAGGGTAATAATGTTCCTTTGCCGCATCCACAAAAAAATCCCAAGTGGGCTCGACCCCATATATTCCAGACTCCTCTGTGGAACTCTGCTCCCAGTAGGTTTCCCACCAATGTTTGACATGGGGGAGAGCCTTAAGGAGTGCGAAGCTGATCTCTTCCTTGTCGAAAAAATTATGAACAGAGAAATAGCCTTCTAGCAGATTTAACCATTTATCTAGGGCATCTGCATCTATTTGACCTTCAAATACGGGAATATCAAAATTAACCTATAGCTTGAAAGGTGAGGTGCCTCCAAATTGGTTGCTTGATGAATATGTGCCTGATGCTATTAGCATGTGTTGAAGGATGTGGGAAAAAATCTCCATCATTTCCTCCCTCTGTCGCGTGAGAGCTTGCTCAATCAACAGAGTGATAGGATCATCTGCTCCATCATTTTTCTTTTCTTCTGCCATTGAGGGTTTCTTGGGTGTGTGAGAGCGATTGTCCTCAAGAGAGACAATATTGAGAACCAACTTGCTATACTCGGACCTCATCGGGGACATGCACTAAAAAACAATCAAGAGCAGCCTTCTCTGATACCACTGATCCGGATTATTTTCGGCACGAAATGAGAGCAGAGATATAACACATAAATATTTAGAGATATTTCAAGAGAGACAAGAATACGATAGAGATATAGAGTAAATGAAACAAGATTCATAGATATACAGTAATACACAATTTCTATTAAGGAAATAAATGTACAGAGACTGTAAAATACAGAGTGAAAGACTCGCTAGAATGGTGGTAGCTTATCTCTGAGAAGAGATGTGATGGGTACTCGCATCCATGAGAAGATGATTACAATGAGGCTCTGAAGGCCTTTTTACAATAAGAAGGAATGCCAAAAACCCTAGACATCCAAAAACCTAACCTTGGGAGATGAAGCGCCAAAAGTCATGTGGGCCCCATTTGGGTAAGTTGGTGCATCAACTTCCCGGGGTTGTAACTTTTGCATACGATCTCTATTTTAGGCGTATGATAGCTCGTTGGAAATATCTATCCGAGGACTACAACTTTTGGATGAGCAACATGGTCTACAATGCATGTTGCTCCCCATTTTCTCAAAAAAACATCGTTTAGGGCCTCAAAATGGCCCCGGAAGTTAAAAACTGCTAAAAATAGTAAATTACCAAAATTGCCAGAAACATGTTTTGGGCCAGTTGGAGAAGGTAGGTGGCCACCGATATCCACCTGGATCATATACATATGTAGACTAATATTATTCTCGATTTTATTATCTACTGGTGGTTGGCCTTCATATGAGTTATTAAATTTCTGAATTATGTTTCTATATATATAAATATACCCGTATGAAAATCGGTACTTCTAAAGTGGACTGGCTTCATTTAATATAGTTGTATTCTTTAGTATAAGTTCCATTGTTTCATCCCCAATTATGATTCAAATACACAGAAATCTTAATTGAAACATACGACAACCATTAAGGATTTTTCCTTACAGTTTTTTTTTTTTACATGTAAACAGAAGTATAATCGTAGACTAATGTTAACAAAACTGACTAGATGTACCCTTTTGACTATTATAACAAATGAAAGAGATACTATTTCAATAGTTTAATTAATAACGAAAATTTATTGAAAATTATTCTGAGAGGTGATCTGTCAGCCCTTTGGGTCGACCGACTACAATAGATTTTTAATCTATAACAGTACCATTATTCCAAATTTCATAAGACAATATAACAGTTAATAAATCACATAGCATTACACCATAGAGGGATTGGGATAACATATCTAGATCAATACTGGAACAACAAAAGGAACATCCACCTTCCTCCCAACCGTAGAACAGGGCAGCCAAATCACTTGCCCAATTCACCCCCTAGCCTGACCATGAATCCATGAGGGAGAACTTGAAATATCCTCTTTAGCAATGTATTCCTCTATGATTAGTCTTCTCCCTTGTCTCACACTTAGAATCAATGTTCATAACAACAAGTATTCAATATTTCCTTTTCCCAGCATACTAGGCAGTGTCCTGCCTCCTCACATATGCTATTTAACAAAACAATGTTTTTTCCTAGGTCTTTCTTCCCCCCCTTGAGAATTTTTGTATCTTTCTAAATCCCTAATTTTCAGGGGTTTCCAATGGACAAATATTTGATTTTCCACTTGTAATAATCAGCCAAAAGGTAGTTCCAACATGTTCCCCTCTCATGGAGTCATGATCAGCTGATTTTAACATGGTTGTTCCATTTGTCCTCTTGCAATCAATATAAAATATTATGTTTTCATAAAAGTGTCATAGTCAAATAGTTAGTTGGTTCAAATTATATCTCTTCCCAACATTCATAATAATTAATTACAATTATCAAATTCAAAATTCGGAATTTCCATAAATGGAAAAAATTTCCCAAATTCGATTTTACTAAAAACGAAATAATTTTCCAACAAATTTTAAATTTCAAAAATACTTTATCTTTTGGGATGTCACAAGTGTGTTCTAAGGCTGGGAGGTTTGTGGAAGGTCTACATGCAATTGGTGATATTATTACCAAGATAAGTGTCAACTGTGTGATAAATTTACATGTTGCATTATTATTTTCATGTTTAGTTTTACGGATTTATCCAGTGTATGATTTATAACTGTGTTTATATTTATGGGTATTTCCTGTATATGCTACATGCATGCGTTTATTGTTATTTCAGTATGAATTTGTGCATTTAAAGATGTATTTGTATGTTTATGTCTTATATATAATGTTTCTGCAAGAGTTCTGCGTGTATATATTTTAATTGCATGCAATTAGAAAATTTTATGTGGCATAGCTCAGATTAGATGTTGGGTATGTTATAGTATGTTCCGCAGAGAGAATGTAAGAGTTCTCTAGCATAGCGTGGCCCGACCATGGGTGGTCGGGGATGTTACAATATGGTATCAGAGCTTCATTTTTCAACACTGGGCCTGGATGGGCCGAGAAAGTTGAGTTGAAGCAAAATGTCACAGAGGATTTATTTTGAAGTGGCCAAATTTCAGTTGGTAGAACGTCCATGGTAAAAAGTAACAGCAACTGGGAGGAAATGGGGAAAAGCCCAAATTTATGTGGTTGAACTCATGGGAAAATGGAGAAATTCAGCCAAGTGATGATATATTACTAATTTAATATCTGTTCTAGAAACTTCAGACCTAGAATTGATCGAATTTGAAGTTACAGTGAATCCATGACAGTTGGAGCGAGTTTTATAATTAAAATTCCCAATTCATGAATTCAGTTTGGGAAAAATTCATTACAGAAATGTCAACCCATAGTGATCTGTTGTTACAGAGGTTGAGATGGTGTTATCAGGGTGAAATTGAATGAATTTCATAGTTGTAGAATGTCTATGGTGAATTGGGAAAAAGCCCCAATTTCTGCAACGGAATTCACAAGGAATCGATGCACATAAAGGTGAATGTGCATAGTTGGGTGCACCAAAAATTCATGTGGCATATTGAAAATCTCGGGATAGGTAAAATTTGGCACTGCGCGGTAAAGTATTGGCATGCTGATGCACGCGTTAAATTTTATTACCGCACGGAAAAATATGGTGTCAGGGTGCGCACGGAAAATTTTGGCATCGTGCGGAAAAATATTGGTGTGTGGGTGCGCGCACTAAATTTAGCATTGCACAGAGTGCACACACATAAGAAGGTGTGTGTAGTGTACACACACATAATAATGGCGCGCAAGGTTTATGCAGTATTGGTAGAGCGCAAAGGAGTTTGGTTGTCACGTGTGCAATATGGGTATATGTTATCGCATGACAGTTTAGTATGGTGTGCGCAGAGTACTGATGCACAGTGGAGGCATAATAAAATTTTCATGGTGTAGCGTGTAGAGTGAATTGCACGCAAAGTACTGCGTGTGGTAGATATTGGTGCGCGACACAAAAGTGCATGCAAATTATTGATGCGACAAAGAAGTGATACATAGTGGTTTTAAAGTGCGCAAAGCACGATTTACCTTGTGATGTTGCAGCACATGGTAAATATAGGTGCACAGATTGAAATTTGTGTGCACAAATTTGTTTGAAGGGTGAAGAACAACAGAAAACCAATGAATTTCCACAATGTTTTATATCGTTTAAACATCACCTTTTTGCAGCACGTTTTTTAGGGCCTTAAGAGCATTTTTAGCAAGTCAAAAACCATGAGAACAGAGTGTGCCAAGGCACACTCTATCTCTTTAGCTCGAATAAAATATCTCAGATAGATATTTCTAATGGTGTAAATTGTTCGTCAAACAAATCGTTTATGAGAAAGATACAATAGAAATAGTGAAGGGTAAATTATAAGACCCAACTAGCTTCATGTAGCCATAACTTTCTGCTCTGAAATCAGATTGAGGCGCAGGAGCAGTCAATGGAAATATATTGAACCATAGAGGACAGTCCCATAGCTGAATTAAATTTCTGGGCATGTTAAATATCGTTAAAAGGGAAAAGAACGTATCTGTACCATTTCAGACCAAAAACACAAATTGGCCTAGAACTTCAGCGGGCTATAACTAACAGCTCAGAGCAAAGAAAGAGTTGAAACTTGGAAAGAGTGTCCATATTATGTATATGCAGAAACCCAATTGATATCTTAATAAAAATACAATGGAGTAGGCACAAAAATACTTAATTACAGTGAAGAGTTGCGCCAAGTTCAAAAATGAACAAAACAATTAATGGGAAAATTTCAAAAGACCATAACTTTCTGCTCAAGACTTGGAATTGAGCATGTGAGTAGGTGTTGGAAAGGTTTTGGATAGTGGAATACAATTATCCACCCATAAAATTGATAAAGGCATTCAAATTTCTAGGAAATCAGAAGAAATAATTCTGATATATATTAGTGAACCAGAATTGTTCATATTTTCATGAAATTGTTAAAACAGTTAACCTGACAAGGTTTTGTTGGCTGCACATTTTGCAGAAATAACAAAAAATAGATCAAGATTATCTTAGAGTCTAGAGTAATTGAAGAGGCACAAGGGAATTACAGCTAGGAAGACGAAGTCAGAGGGATGGATGTCCATTTGAGCATCGAAGGAACAAACTCCAATGGATATGGAGAAGAAAGGAATGAAAACATGAATATGGCAGAGACCATTAAAAACTTGCAGAAGGATGTCCAAAGCCATAAGGCTGATAATTAAAGGCTTATGAGAGCCAAGGAGAAACAGGATGACTTCAACATGAAGTTATTACAGAGCTTGAATAGAATATAAAATAAATTGGATAAGGAGAGTGGCTCAAGCAAATCGGGAAGTCACATCTCTCATGATGAGAAAATAAAATAAAGAAGTGTTAGAAGATATCACCATCACTCCCCAAGGCATTCCAATAATACAGAACACAACAACTCAAGTCCATCCTCTGTCAGGAAGCATAAGAGTTATGGGGTGGATGAACTACGAGGAGAAATGAACAAAATCAAACCTCCTACTTTTGATGGTGAGCACAAGAAGGATGAAGATGTAGGGACATGGTTGTTGGTCATGAGAAATTATTTTCAATTGCATAATTATTCTTCTCGTGCAGAGGGTAGAATTGACATCTATCAACTCAAGGGAAAGGCATCCATGTGGTGGGATCATCTTGTGCAGGTGCAACACATTAAAGAGAAAAGTTTTACTTGGAGCCTGGAGGGAATTCAAGAGGTATTTTGAGAAGAAACACTTGGCTAAGAGATACTATGACAAGAAAATGAAAGAGTTATTTGAACTCAAGCTTGGGAGTAGGACCATTGATGAATATGAGAGAAGGTTTTTAGAACTGCTGAAGTATGTCTCTTTCATCAAGGATGAGACCATGAAGATTCAAAGTTATTTGAGTGGATTGTCATCATTTATCATTGTCAAAATACAGTATGATGATCCCAAGACATTGGAGGAGACCATAAGGCGAGCTAAATGCCTATATGATCAACAAAAATCAAGGCCAACATTCCAAAAATCTTGGGAGGACAAAAAGAAATTCAAGATGGATCAGAGGAAGAAAGGATATAAGCCACCATTCTTCAGAAACAATCCTTAGGGAAAAAAAACTCCTAAAGAAATAAGAATGATTGACACATGGAGTCAAATGCCAAGGCAACCACCTATTCAATGTTGGGGTTGTAAAGGGGATCACATGTTCATAGATTGTCCTCACAGAGGTGAAAAGGGGGGGATTGTTCACAATATACAACAAGCTGGAATAGTGGAGGACATGGGTAGAAAGGTACCCAGGATCTATGCAGCCCTAGACAACAAGCAAGCAGAGTATCAGTCACATATGATTGAAGTGGAAGGTATGATCAACAACCAAACCATTGCTATTTTAATTGATTCAAGAGCTAGTCATAGTTATATAGATCCTAAGATGGTGGAAAGTTTGCATTTGCCAAGAAGCAAGCATGGGAAATCATGGTTGGTGCAGTTGGCTACGAGAACCAAAATAAAAGTTAATGAGATGGTTAAGTCATGTCTTATGGACATGAATGGAATGAACACCTGGGAAGATTTGAACATCTTGCCTTTAGGTTCCTATGACTATCTAATTGGGATGGATTGGTTGGACGAACATCATTCTCTCCTAGAATGTCGTAACAAAGCATTAACTTTCTTGGATGAGGAAGGGAAACTAAGGAAAGTGCAGGGAATTCCTAGGGCAGTAACCATCAGAAAGATTTCAGCATTACAACTGAAGAAATGTTATAGAAAAGGGTGTCGAATATTGTCAACTCATATGGATGAGACACCTAAAGATATGGTGCCAAATTGAGAATATTATGCAGTCCTGGAAGATTCTGAAGATGTTTTCAAGGAGGTACCAGGACTACCCCCAAGGAGGGACATTGATTTATTTATAAATCTAATGCCTGGAGCAGCTCCAGTGTCAAAGACTGCTTACAGAATGAGTACACCAGAGATGAAGGAGTTGCAAATGCAACTTGAAGAGCATTTGAAGAAGGGGTATATATTCCCAAGTGTGTCACATTGGGGTGCCCCAGTTTTGTTTGTGAAGAATAAAGATGGAACATTAAGATTTTTCATTGATTTCAGACAATTGAATAAAGTGTCTATGAAGAACAAGTATCCTCTGCCAAGGATTGATGATCTCTTTGATCAATTGAAGGATGCAAAGATATTTTCAAAGATAGATCTAAGGTTCGGATACCATCAGCTAAGGATTAAAGAAGAAGATATCAGCAAGACCTCCTTCAGGACAAGGTATGGTCATTATGAGTTCACAGTGGTGCCATTTGGGTTGTCAAATGCACTAGTTGTCTTCATGTGCTTAATGAATGGTGTTTTCCGAGAATATTTAGACAAGTTTGTCATTATCTTTTTGGATGAAATTCTTGTATATTCTAAGTCAAAAGAAGTGCATGAGCATCATTTGAGGATGGTTTTGCAAGTATTAAGGGAGCATCAGTTGTATGCCAAATTGAACAAGTGCTCATTTTATCAGAAGCAAATTCACTATTTGGGACATATCATTTCAAAGGATGGGATAGCAATGAATCGTGAGAAGATAGAAGCCATTAGAGAATGGGTAGTGCCAAAGAATGTGACGAGGTTAGATCATTCATGGGTCTTGCAGGCTACTACAGAAGATTTATTGAAGGATTCTCAAAGATAGCACACCCAATCACTTCCTTGCAAAGAAAAGGTGTGAAGTTTCACTGGACATTGGATTGTGAGAAGACTTTCCAACACTTAAAATAGTTATTAACAAATGCTCCAATACTAAGGATTGTAGACCCAAATGAAGACTTCATTATATGCATAGATGCATGTAAAGAATGAATTGGTGGAATCTTCAATCAAAATGGGTTTGTCATATGTTATGAATCAAGGAAGTTGAAGGAGCATGAAATAAACTATGTCACTCATGATTTGGAGTTGGCATCCATAGTGCATTCCTTGAGGAAATGGAGACACTACCTCATGGGGAAAAGGTTTGAGATGAGGACAGACCATAATGGTCTAAAATATTTGTTTGATCAGCCAACTCTAAATGCTAGGCAAAGAAGATGGTTAGAATTTCTAAGCGAATATGACTTTGATATAAAGCATATCAAGGGGAAAGAGAACAAAGTGGTTGATGCACTCAGTAGAAGAGTGGATGAAATGCATGTTACAGCCATTAGCATGTATCAATCAGATTTGAAGCACAAAATTCTAGAGACTTCCAAATCAGATTTACAATACAAGGATTTAGTGGAAAAACTACAGCAAGGTAATTTGCAGCAAAAAAATTGAAGAATACAAGATAGATAAGGATGAAATTCTCATGTACAGGGGAAGAATTTATGTGCCAAATTCCCAATAGTTGAAAAATCTGATATTGAGAGAAATGCATAATGTGCCTTATGTTGGGCACCTAGGATATCAAAAAACTATTGCAGCTGTCAAGAGCCAATATTATTGGCTAGGCATGAAGAAAGAGGTTGTTGATTTTATTGCCAGATGTTTGGAATGCCAAAAAGTAAAGGCTGAGCATAGACACCCAGTTGGTCTCCTACATCCATTACCCATTCCTGAGTGGAAATGGGAAGTTGTAACCATGGATTTCATTACCAAACTGCCCAGAACAAACAAGAAACATGATTCTATCATGGTAGTGGTGGATAATCTTACTAAAGCTGCCCATTTTATTCCAGTTAAGCTCACTCAAAAGGAAGTGAACATAGTTGATGTTTATATGAGGTAAATTTCTAGATTACATGGCATACCCAAGACAATTGTGCCTGACAGAGATCCAAAATTTACCTCAAAATTTTGGAAGGGATTATTTAATGGATTTGGAACAAATTTGAATTTTAGTATAGCTTATCATCCAGAAATAGATGGACAAACAGAGAGGGTGAATCAGGTGATTGAAGATATGTTGAGGATGTATGTGATGGATAAACCATAAAAATGGGAAGAATACCTACACTTGGTAGAGTTTGCTTATAACAATGGGTACCAAGCATCTCTAAAGATGAGCCCATTTGAGGCACTTTATGGCAGAAAGTGCAACACACCAGTGAGCTGGGAGAACCTAGCAGATAGAGCAGTGGTTGGGCCAGATTTTCTCAGGGAAATGGAAGAGAAAATGTTGAAAATAAAACAAAATTTAAAGGTTACCCAAGATAGGCAGAAAAGATATGCTGATAAGGGAAGAACTCACAAGGAATTTAAAGTGGGTGACCATGTATTCTTGAAATTGAAAGCCAACAGAAGTTCCCTGAAGTTAGGAAATTGTTCAAAGTTGGCAACTCGCTATTGTGGGTTGTTTTAAATCCTAGAGAGGATTGGTCCAGTAGATTATATGATTGCATTGTCTGCATCTATGTTTGTTCATAATGTATTCCATGTATCATTGCTAAATAAACATATACCTAATACTAATCATGTTACTGATTGGAATGTGATTCAGATGGAGCAAGAAGGAACTTTTCAAGTGCATCTGGTGCGCATTCTGGACTGGAAAATCAAACAGCTCCGGAATCGATCCATAGGGCTTGTAAAGGTCCAATGGACCTGGTACGGTCCTGAGGAAGCTACTTGGGAGCATGAGGATGCAATGCAGGCAGAATACTCACATATTTTTGAGGATTTTTGAAATTTAGTTGTACGTGGGTACATGATGCACTGAGGGCAGTGCATAAATAATGGTAGGGGATTGTAATACCCCTAAGGACGAACCCAATTGTAAATGTAAATACAAATGTACTTAAGATGTTGAGATGTTTAGATATCATTTTTGTATGCACATTTCATGGCATAGTGCACGCATGTACTGCACAGTAAAATGAGGAAGTGTGCACATTCCAGGATACCGTGCACATCATATTAAGTGCATGTGATGTTGAGGACAGGGAGCCTTTTTGTATATGATATGTTTTATAGGCTGGTGAGATAGTTATTATAAGCAAGGATGCTTATGTTTTGATTAGGCCTGAGATCGTAGATGTTAAAGGTCAATGTGTTTGTTTTTGTACATGTCTCATATTTAATATAAAATACATCGTTGTGCACAGACCAACCATGATAAAAGAGATGGGGGACTAAAGTCCACTAGTTAGGGAAAGGGAGGGGCTAATTTAAGGAAAGGGACTAATCTAGGGAGTTTGAGACAAAAAGGAATATTATATTAATATTTCTTAAATCATAAAGTATGGATAATTATTTTATCCTAAGTTCTAAAGTTGGGGACAAGTGGGCCAAAGTAGCTCCCAACATGACAAGTGTCAAGTTGGGGACATGCATACATATTGTTGGGACTTAGTTCATTTACACAGCCCCCCATCATTCTCACCATCATTCCTACCATCATCTTTTCCATCATCTTTTCCATCATTCCTTCCATCATGATTCCAAGACCATTTTCACTCACACAGTCATTTATTCTTGATACATTCATATCATTGTACCTGAACTGGTATCCATAGTCGTTTTGTGTTGGTGTACTTGGTTAGCTTAAGAGTGGGATTGAAGAAGCAGGTTGTTAGGCTCGTGGGATATTGAAGAGGTGGGTTGTCAGGCCTGTGAGAAATTATCTGGGTGAGAGAATCATTGGGAAATGATTTCCTGAAGGTGCTAAACTGCAACTACAGGGCTCTGAGACTTCCTGTCCGGCCTCTTGTTGAAGCCATGGAAGGGAAGTGGGGCAGCCGAAGGACTGTTGAGAAGAGAAGGGGAAAACTTCCTTGGGTGGGACAGGCATGTGGGGAATGAGGGACTGTAAGATGTTAGTTTGAGTAGGCACCTATGATGGACTTTTTCTTGTTTTCCATGAGCCATTAGCCTGGTTAGGAACCCTTTACTCGGGTGGAGTTTAATCCTAGATCGGGGGTGACTCACTATTGAGAGTGATGAACAATGTGGTCTAAGGCTGGGAGGTTCGTGGAAGTTTTGCACGCAGTTGGTGATATTCTTACCAAGATAAGTGTCAACTGTGTGATAAATTTACATGTTGCATTATTATTTTCTTGTTTAGTTTTATGGATTTATCCTGTGGATGATTTATAACAGTGTTTATATTTATGGGTATTTCCTGTATATGCTGCATGTATGCATTTACTGTTATTTCAGTATGAATTCGTGCATTTAAATATGTATTTATATGTTCATGTATTATATATAATGCTTCCGCAAGATTTATACGTGTATATATTTTAATTGCATGCAGTTAGAAAATTCTATGTGGCATAGCTCAGATTAGATGTTGGGTATGTTACATTATGTTCCGTAGAGAGAACGTAAGAGTTGTCTAGCATAGCGTGGCCCGGCCATGGGTGGCCGGGGACATTACAGAAGTGGTGGAATCCAATTTCCGTGTATGATGACTGGCCCCGTCTGCAAACATATGTCAAACAAGGGAAAACTTGATAAGAGAGTTTAAGATAAAAACAAAGGGAAAATATATATACACTAAAATACATTAGTATACAAAGAGTTATGCCCAAGCTTGGGGCTCAAGCGTAATATATTTTCAAATAGAGATTGTTCATAGGCTCATCCAACATGTTCCCTTCACAATATTCTAATTCATAGACTCCTTTTTATAATACACGTCACACGATATAGGGACCGTGCCACATGGGTTTGAACTTGCCTTCCCCCAGTGGTTCTTTGGCTTGGTTTTATAGAAGAACCAAGTCACCCTCAGCATACTGTCGAGGATAGATAGACTGATCATATTGAACCTTAACATGTCTTTTATTCACTTCGATAGTCGTGGAGGTGTCTTGACACTGCTCATCTAGACACTCTAGGTGTACGAGGCGTTGTTCGAGATCGGAAGTGTCAGGTAGGAACTCAACTGCCAATCTAAGAGAAGGGATTTCACATTCAATAGGTAGGATCGACTCCACACCGTGCACTAACTGGAAAGGGGGTAAATCGGTGGAAGTCTTAATCGAGGTTCTATATGCCCAAAGTGTTGGATAAAGCATGATATGGCAGTCAGATTTGATCTGGCTAACAGTTTTATGCAAAATGGTCTTCAGAAACGTTTTTACGGCCTCTACTTGTCCATTTTCCTAGGGGTAGTAAGGGGAAGAATGACCATGTCTAAACCCTAGTTTCAATGTTAATTATTTCATCATTTCATTTTGAAAGTGACTGCCATGATCAATGACAATATCACTCGGGATTCTAAACCTGGATATAATTTGATTGAATACAAAGAAGAAAACAGTCTTACCATCATATTTAATTGTAGAAATGGCCTCATCCCACTTATTAAAGTAATCTACGACCACAATAATGTGTTGATTCCCCCGAGATGAATTTGGGTTGCAATCCACAAAATCTACCCCCCACTTGGTGAAGGGACCGACGATAACAACTGGATGGAGAGGGGTTGGATGCGAGCGCATTTTCCAAGTGAACATCTAGTAGGGGTGACACTTCTTAACCACTCCAATGAAATATTTAAAAATAGATGACCAAAAATAACCTGCTCACAAAATTTTATGGGTTGTCACAAGCCCGGATACATGACCACCAAAAGCCCCACTGTGGCATTCGTTTAGAAAATAATAATCTTCTTCATGATTCAAACAATGACGCAAGATATTTTCTACTCCTCAGTGATACTGAGTGTCGTTGTTGATAAGGTATTTCTTAGCTTGGTATCATATACGTCGTCGGTCATCTCACGAGAGATGTTGAGGGAACCTCAAAGTTTGAAGATAAAAGAAAATATTTCCATACTAGGGGTCTGATGATGAGACAAGGAAAAAGTGTTCATCCGCAAATGAATCAACATGAATGATATCCTCATCTAACCGAGAGAAGTCAGATATTAACTCTGCAAAAACTAGTGACTTCTTGGACTTCGCAGAAGCGAAACCGAGATCAAATTCTTGTAGAATGACAATCCATTTATTGTACTTTACCCCTATGATATGCCTCATACAGATGTATTGAAGTGGATTGACATTGACAACCACAGTAGTTTTGCAAATCCATATATAGTGTCGTAATCGTTGAACTGTGTGAATGGTAACCAAAGATATATTTTCAACATGAGAATACTCAAGTTTAGGTCCGACTAAGTTTCAACTAAGATAGTAAATGATGTGCTCATGTAGCTCATCATCCCCGTGAACCAACACCATACTAATCGTCTCTTCGAACGCAGTGACATAAAGAAAGTAATATTTATCATAGAATGGAGACTTCAATAGAGGCGTCGATACCAAGGATTTATTCAAAGCATCGAAGGATTCATAGGCTCGCTCATCCAAGATAAAAGAAGTTTCCTTATTTAAGATACACATGAAACCCTTAGCAATATTAGCATAGTTCACACCCACACGGGTGTAGACGGATTGGCAAGTGCCGTGTAGATGGAAGGAAATTTGTAAAATGAAGTCTCATGTTCGATTCTCACCCGGATTTACTCGTGCGCCATTCTTGCGGGCTGGGTGGTTGCACCTAGGGTTATAGTGGTAGCCTATGGGGATCGACCTCCTGTCACGCGAGTACGAGAACCACGAGTTGCCGATTCCCCCAGT
>ML780603.1:608012-619041 GCA_009831015.1 Picea engelmannii
ATGCCTCCTCTACGCATGCCACATCATGCAACACTGTGTTCTTCCTGTCTTAACTGCCAGTCTAAATTTAGACTGAAAGTCCTTCCACCGTCCAGAGTGATTAGAGACACCCAACTGGCAAAATCTTCCAGACTTGTCAAAACAGATGAAGGACCCCCGCCAAACTCTGGATTTAGCAATGTTAAGCTCCGTTGATTATGCATTATAGCCATTTGATGCTGGCCACACCAATCGCGTTGTGAATGGCATCATTCGTGCTTTTCTTAACAAAAACGATTGGTAACCCAAGGGCATTGTGTTTTGATCAGCAAAGATCCAGCGCTGTTTCAGCATAGTTTTCCAGCACTGTGTTTCAGCCCAGCGCTGTGTTTCAGCATATGTAACATTACTGTGTTTCAGCTGTTACAACACTGTGTTTCAGCATAAGTTCCAGCTCTGTTTCAGCATTGTGTTTCTGCATCTGTGTTCCAGCATTTGTGTTTCAGCATTTGTGTTTCAGCATCTGCGTTCCAGCATCTGTGTTTCAGCATTTGTGTTTTAGCATCTGTGATTCAACTTCTGTGTTCCAGCTTTGTTTCAGCACTGTGTTTCAGCTTCTGTTTTCCAGCATCCCTTGTGCGTGCTCTATAACCAACCGATTGCCATCAATGACAACCTTGACCATCTGACCGATTGCCATCAATGAAAACCTTGACCATCTGCGTCATCTCTGCTATAGCCATATTTCCAACCTTGACCATCTGCGTCATCTCTGCTATAGCCATATTTCCAACATTATTAGCATTTTTAGTTTTGAACTCTTGTATAAATACTCTTAAGCATAGACTAGGATGACAATCTTGATGGAAATGAAGAAACTTTGGAATTTGCACTCTTGAAGACCAGTTCTGCATTTTGTTCCTGTTAATTCCTATGATATGATGATGTGAATGTTGTTGGAACTCTTTTCTTAGCTGAGACAACTCAAGTGTACCAGTGAAGCATTGGAGGGCCGCATTTGCCAAACTAGTACACTCTTTCTTTATGTTCGTTTCTAGTAATCTTTGATACATGTTTTAGATTAGATCTTGTTGTATATGAGTTTTATTCATATCTTGTTGTATTTAGATGAATTCCATAGCTAAGTCATATGCTTAATGTTTCAAAGCCTTACTCATATTGTGAATGATTTCTTGAATAAGAATTCAACGTGTAGTTTGCCTTCAAGCATTAAGATAGTCATGAATGATTTTTGAGTTATTTACGCTTTCAGTAAATTTGATTTAATTTGATGATAGTTGCTAATGAATGAATGAAAGAAGACAATGAATTCATATCTTGAATAAGAGTTTTGTCCTTCTAGCATTTGATAAATATTAGAACTAGTTCGAACGTCTCTTGAATGCTTACTGTTGATACTCTTTAGAATAACAATTGCTGATTACTATTATGAGATCTATGAATAGAACTTCTGAACATAAGTTTAGCATCTCTTCCATATTCAGCCCTTAGAATAGGTTTTGGTTTATCTCCATTAAAGATAAAATCTATCTCTGAATTCATATACTTTGGATGTGCCTCTAAGTCTTACAAACATCGGATTGACAATCATTTGTACTCTAATTTACATCAGTAGATTGGAGCCTAACAGTGACTACTTGTTCCAACTCTGCTCCTCGGCCTTCAATCTCCTCAAAAATTTGGCAAGCTTCATCTTAGACTGGTTGGAGCCTCTCAGTCACTTCCATGACTTTGGTCTGTTGGGTATGGACATGCTGTTGAGCAGTGTGCTCTTCTTGGGATCTTTTCATTCTTTCAACTACTAATAGGAGCTTCAACTGCGCCTATACTGTTGTTGCATATTGCTTTTCCTCCTGGAGTTGTGACTCTAGTGTCTTCAGTTCAAGGTCCTCAGTAAGTCGCTCATAAGTCTGCACACTTCTACAGCTAAGTTGTTTAGATTCCAAAGCTAATTCTATGATCCTCTCAACTGCGCTCTGGGCAGTGGCTTCTCTTTGGTCTCACACCTCCTACAGAGTACTTGGTATTGTTTGTAGCTCTATATCTTCTATTCTTTTTTGAAGCTGTTGGATGGCTTCAACAAGCTGTGTTACTTGATGCTCCACTGGGTCTTCCTCCTTTTTCTCTAAGCCCATCATAGAGATAAGTTCTCTGCTGACTCCTTCTTTTACTCCAACCTGCTCCATGAGAATTTATTCTTTCTCATGCTTGATATACACTTTCTCCTCTTCAAACTTGGTTTGGAGGTCATCCTTCTCCTACTGCACAACTCGGAGTTGCTCTATCACTTCCTCTTTTGCTTGCTTCAGGGACATTGTGGCATGTTCTATTTATTCTTGTGCGCAATGAAGGAGAGCTTCAATTGCATCGGCTAGTCTACGGAGTTGGGTAGGCTCATCTCCCAACTCTATTTCTTTTGACGGTGGGGGCACAGTGCACACTGTGCGGCTGGAGTGAAGGGACTATTGTACCCCTCGCAGTTCTTCTTCAATTATTTCATACATGGTCTCTTTCTTAGCTTCATTTCTCTGCAAAATATCTTTCGAGGCTTCTGATGGAAATTCGATGATGAAGTCGAAGTCATCAAGCGTGAGCACAGTCTGAATCTTGGTATTACTAGCTTTTGACTTCTTCCGTGATGTGGGTTTTGTGGGAGAAACCTTTCTTTTGTTAGATGGATCTGCATCATCAGGGGGATTCTATGATCGTGTTACTTCTCCTTGCTTTTGATGATCTTCTTTTTCATTGTACTCTTCTTTGTATACTTCGTCATCACCTCATGTGCTAGGTGATTCTAAAGAAGTTGCTTTGGATGTGTTGTTCAAATTCTGTACCTATTCAATCTTCTTCCTTCTGCTAGTTCTAGGTGTATCATACCCTTCGCGAGTGACTGTCAAGATTCTGATTAGTTCGAGGTCAAACAATTATGCGGGGTCAACAGGGATAAGGAGCTCTTTAGGCCATTCCTTAGTTATTTCTTCTAAGTCCTCCTCTATGAGTTTGTAATAACTCTGCAGTACTTCTTTGTGTTCATCTCCGCGCACAATGATATAGATAAAATGTATGTCTACGTGGAACTTCACAAATGGCCTGAACTTGTGCAAGGTGTTTAGCGTCATACGAGGGATAGCCTCAATAGTCCTCTTTAACTGTAGGTAGTAGGTGTGGAACATTGCATTTGAATTCCATTGTTTTCCCATATCGCTCGAATACGAAAGCATGGTGAACTTCACGGTTAAGGGTTCAAATGTCTCTATTTCAAGGAAGGTCGCACCTTCCAACATCTCCCAAGATATGAACGCGATGAGGATCAACAACCAAATAAAATGGAACTCATAGCCCTGATCCTGAGCTTCGTGAAAGTATTGGTCTAATTAGTTAACTAATTACTTTGCCCAGTTCATTTGTAGCCCCTCCATGGATTTTCCTATGAGATAAAAAATAAACCTTGTGACCTGCGTGGGTCTGTTTTTCTAGACTAGCTTACCAAAAATCAATTTGCAAGCAAGGCACACTATGCCATTCTGGATGGAGGATACCTTATATCCTTGCTTCCCCTTCTCCACATCATCATATGTATCTTTAATATTTTGCACCAGGGCGCGGTCTACAGCCTTTCCTCAGTAAAAGTCTTGCGGGTCTGGTCCCTGCATGCTCAATCTAGTGATCTGATGGATCAGTTCCAGATTGACGGTGATGCGTCTGTCTAGCCACAGGTAGCCACCATGGAATCTTGACAATAGGATCTTAACGCACATGTTAACCTCCTGATGCCTTCCAAAATGGGGTATTTTCATTATGTTTAGAGTAGTGGACTGTGCGAGGTCCATAGTCCATGGTTGGGGGATTATCCTCGACTTCTTCCCCTTCATCCTAGTCAAATACCCGTGAGGGGAGATCATGCTGAAGTTCTTGTGATCTCCTAGGTTGAAGTCATTGATATTTAATGTCATGGTCTTATCCAGCTGTGGTTTTCCTATGCGTATCCCCTTCCGGAGGTATGCAATAACCAAGGTGTAGTCGAAGTCCTCGGGGACACTATCATGATTCACCACGCTGGCTAGAGGCGGGATGTAGTAGGGTAGCATGGATGGGATTAACTTCATTTTTTCCAAGTCATCTCCATGCTTGGTTATTTTCTTGGCTGCAGCTCGGGATGGTCTGGATCCGAGAGTAGTCAATGTGGAGGCTTGCACTCGTCTCGTTGATGAAGCTTGAATTATAATGAACATCACCTTCTCATCCATAAGTTTGATTAGAAATTCTTTGAAAAATGTTTCTACAGCGTTGATTTAATCTGAAATGCACACTCCAGATCGGATAACTCAGGTCGATGAACAAATTCTCAATGCAATAGAATAGGCAGCGAAGTTTCAGTAAGCATATCACAGTAACAATGAGTTCTCTTGTTGGCTCGGATACAATTCATGATGTAACGGATCCCTCCCACGGACAAGAGGCCAATAAGTAGACAAAAATGTAATAGATCCCTCCCATGGACAAGAGGCATGCATGAATGCAGTTTTGTTCATTAGGGTGTGGTCCCAACGATCCGATGGCGAGATTTATGATCATAATTGTTCATCTAACCATTCGGGAACATCAATCTAATGGTTATAATGCCTGCAATGGTCATATCTCTCCACCATGGAGAAGTGCCAATATGAGTTTCTCTGATATTTCGACGAAGTTCAAATTCTGTAGACCTTCCTTCTGCGAAGTCTTCTCTAGAACTTCCTATAATTTCTCCAAATTTTCTTTCTTCTTGCTGAGATTTCTATCCTTCTTCCATGTGATCTGCGTCTCGGTATCCCTCTTTCCATTCTAATTCTTATCTCCTATTGGCATAGTAACTTTGTTATGTTGGTGGTCTTTCCTAAGGTTCAAGGACAATACTTCTTCTATGTCTAGGGTAGGTTCTCTACTCTCCTGCACAGATAGATTTTCTTGTGCTCTTTCAACTTCAAAACCATATTTCTGGTCCTCGGTAGCTTTGACTGGTTTTCTTGTTCTTCTAGTAAGTGTGTTATTCTCTTAGCCATGAAGTCTCTTAGTTATTTCTTTTTCTAATCTAGAGCTTCCTCCTCTTTTCTTTGGGTCTGATATTTCGCAATCTAGGGTTTTCCTAGTAGTATATAAAATGGGGTGTTGTTCTCAACAAACTTAACAATCTCAAATTTTTCTTCCGTCGAAGTTCCATGAACACTCATATATGTCTGGGTAAGTCTTCCACATAGAGTTATCATCTTTCCTCTAAATAATCCTATTCCTCCCAATGAAGGAATCATAGCAAGATTTCCTAAAATTTCCCAAGTTCTTTCTACTCTGGAAAAAATGCATGCCATTTCTCGATAAAGGTTTTTTAACAAACTGACTTGGATGTTTGATAATTCTTATAGCATAGTTGTCGAGTCTTAGATATACTCTTGCAGAAGCTCCAATCCACCATTTATCTCCTTCATAAATCTCTTAGCTTCATCTCCTTTGAATGTAATTGTCGAATCTAGGAGTCTTATCATTTTCTTGAATACTAATGGTGGTAGAGAAATGGGGGATTCTCCTTGAATTTGAATCATTCTTTGGTTTTTATTGTACTTGTCCATGCACCAGGAAATCAGTTCTTTGAAATCAAAAACATGTGGCACACAACCTGCTAAAGCAATCCCCGATGTCCAAAATTGATTGGAATTTATTTATGGAAGCAATAAATAAAAATAATATAAGTATCCTCTTTACCATTGGAACCTCTGATCCTCGTGTCCTACTGTGTTCAAAGTATCCCTACAGAAAACCTCATTTCTTATAGCTGTCATTATTAGTGAAGTTGGCGA
Source organism: Picea engelmannii (assembly GCA_009831015.1). Lineage (NCBI taxonomy): Eukaryota > Viridiplantae > Streptophyta > Pinopsida > Pinales > Pinaceae > Picea > Picea engelmannii. Next base: position 613,844 of record ML780603.1, read on the forward strand.
GTTAATGTGCAGCCTCCTTTTGAAGATTATTACCAAAATCAGTCACGTTATCATAATATACTTTAAAATATTGTCTTAATGGATCGTTAATATGAATTAAATATTGAATTTATGAAGAATTGTCTCAAGAAGGTCACCATTAATTGTAACATACATCCTATAATATAGATCAAGAGAAGAGAGAGCAATGACAAAAATTAGTTATTATGATACTATATAAAGAACATTACAAATTAGACGGTGTAAGGTAAATTAAAATTTATTTGAATTCTTATTATTGATTTTTAAATATAAAAATCAATAAACTATTTCCAATAAACTAAGTAATTCAAGTCTAGATGAAAGGAACTTATTAACACCCTGTACCAACTCCAAGGTAATGGTGATTGGTAACATAGATAACAATAAGAATTTCTCTCAAACTCCATTATTTCATTAGGTTGTGCAATATATTTTATTTCTAGATTTGAATTAAAAACACAAACCTTTTCATTCATTGAAGGAAATGATAAAACCTGAAAAGTAATAATCATTATATGAACTACTTAAACAAACCAATTGTTGTTGATCAAATTCAATACTAATTAAATTAATAGTCATCGCTATACGCTAAAGGATATGCACTATTCCTAAATCCATTAATCATTAACAATCAATCAATCAGTAAATATACAAAGCAGCGTGAGAATAGGAACATTCACTAGGATGGAGAAAGCGCACAGGTGATCTTGATCATTTCATTAAACTGTAAGTCAAGTGACATCTAAGTTTGGTTGTCCTCTTATTCCGCCATGTGTAATTATTACTTACATTAACTACCCATTTTACAACACTCATAAAATTAAATTTTCTCATCCTTAATAATCAATGTGACTATTGGTTCGTTGGCTACCTTTTTGAATTCCTGATAAGTGTGTTGGAAAGTAAGATTGTTGAATTAGTTGTGAAGCTCCTTTATGCGATCCTTCCATCCTTCCAGCGCAATGCTATGGAGGCTACCTTTGTCATTACACAAGCTTCGCCATTACACAATCTTCGAGTCTTCAATAATTTGAAGCGTTGATATGTTGAAAATCTTGGATAAATAAAGAGTAGAACATACTCCCAACAGTTCAGCCTGGTTGTTTGTACCTGCACTAGTATTGAAAGTCCACTTAATTACATTTCTTTGATTATATCCAATGATGCCTCCAACACCACTATTATGCCCGTTCCCCACTGCTGCACCATCAAACCATTCTACATTCTCTTGAAGCCTGGGAGGCACCCTATTATGATGAGATGGGGGATGTAATGGTGGATCCATGCCCACCTTGTAAATCAGCAGTACCTTCGAAGCCACCAACTTAGGTATAGTCATGCCACCGTCAAAGAGAATATTGTTTCTAGCTAACCAAATGCGCCAACATACTACTGAAATAAGAGTAAGATAAGAGTGGTGATTGGAATCAAAGTAACAGAGACCTTCTTCGATTGATTGTCCCTCCCAGGTCAATTTTAAGTTTAGAATTCCCGCTAAGAGATGCCATACCTGTCGAGTGAAGGAGTAGGACATAAACAAATGGGATGTTGTCTCTTGATTACATATGCAAAGAATACAGTAACTCGAGCCTTCCCATGCATGTACCAGTAGTACAGTCCATGTGGGAATTTTCTTTTTAAGTAGCAACCAAAAGAAACATTTTAGTTTAATGGGCAGGTACCATTTCCAAAGTTTATAGGACTAGTCCTTGATCACTGGTACGCATAGGATCTTTGCCAAAGCTCTATAAATATTCTTAACCATTGGATGACCCAATCCATCACCGCCCGACCAATATTCTTAATTGTTGGATGACCCAATCCACAAGGTAGCTAATGAACTATCAAAAAGTGTGCTAAAGGATTGATCCCACTCTGGATCATTAGTTTATACACATTGGGTGGACAATGAACTGGCCTTATCAAGAACCATTCATATTTTCTAATATACATCATTTCTCGAAAGTAAAGGGATGTTGTTAATTGTTGTTTTTGTTATAGAGCTATCTAGTATAAATATTTTTTGACTGGACATATAGATCCTTTTTGATGTAATGTATTAAGTCCATATTTGGTTTTATTCCAAAGAACATATTTGAGATGAAAGAAATGAACCAGTGATGTATATTTTTATATTATACTAATATAAAGAGGAGTTTTCTTTGTATGGAAAAAAAATGTGACTATTAGTTATTGTCCATACTCCATTGTTTTCCACCATAACCTTAACTCGGAAGAACATGCTAGAAGCTCGAAATGGCACAATTTATGAAAGGCCCTTGGAATAACAACAATTTAACCAAAAATAAAAGAGTCAACCGGATTAAAATTCCCGAGGCTATATTTCAACAACAACGCTAACCTACCATCTATGTGGCAGCTTCAAAATTAGCATCCTTGTAATATCATAAAATGACCCTTGGTTTTAAATACCGCCAAGAATTTATGACTGGAGTTTTACTTAAGCTTGTAGAATAAAATTTACAGTTGATTAGGAGACATCACTTGTGACACTTACTAGAACCTTAATTATTGTAATATACAATGTGTATATTGAATTATAATTGATATTTAATCACTAACAATGATTCTGCCATGATATCACAACCAAAGTTGTCTTAGTATCGATAGATGAAGAACTAACTCTTTCTAGTGTCTTTAAATCAAGGCAAGGTAAAAAGCTAAATTAAAAAGAACTCTAAACAAGAATACTTCATTGACACAAAATGAATCCTATCGCAAGAAGTTATGCATAGGTTATAGCTACTAGATGGAAACCAAATTTTACTAAGGGTCACTCCTTAATCATAGATATCGCGTACTAATAGATTGAAAAGGAATACAAAATTAAGTACCATCTCTTCACTCATACAGAAGTGCGTGATGAATCGCACACTTGAACGCCTTTGATATACACTCGGTCGACCTTGTGAGAGACTAAGGATTTTCTAAGGAATAAAGATTCATCCGTATAGTGTGCCCCTTAGATTTCTTTGTGAGAGATTGTCTCAGTCTATCCTCATGACATTGTGGGCCTCTCGAGCTAGTTAATCGTTAACCTACAGTTCAAGTCACAATGAGAGTGCTAGTAGGCTGTGACAGGGAAGTTGCCACATCTCCCCCTTAAATGTTTGGTTTATGTGCATGACCCCTTTACTCCTTATGTGAGTCATATTAGCATTTGTCTCCAAGCTTGCATCCACTGACAAGAATGTTATCAATAACCCATATACATATCATCCATAATGAAATCATATAAAAATCACATGCATGTAAATGAAATACTCAAACCAATTACATGTCCACTCTCTAACTCAATCTGGAGTCCAAGGAAGTTCGTTGATTCCATCATCATCATCAACTTGTCATGTATCCTACATACTCAGGAAAACTCATCAATAATACATGTCGATACATACATACATATATATATTATCATATAATCACAATGACATCATAACATAACTCTTAAGAAAAGCACAATCATAATGTATCATAACCGGATCACTTGCTCACAAGTATCCTCAAAGAATACATCATTATAAATGTGCTCAATAGAACTGGATGTTACATTAATAATGGCCTTTTGATAATTAACCATTTATCATCTTTGTGATATTTTCATTTAATATTCCTTAGGGAAAGTAACAAGATGGGACATGAGTTACCGTGGGGAGAAGGAGGATCAGATGTATGGAGGAAAAACAACACAAACCTGTGAACATGTGGTGAACAAATTCAAGAAATGACTAAGTATGAGATTCGGTCAGTCAAACAGAGGTGGGGGGGGGGGCATTTTTAAAAAATTATGATATGACCCCCAAACCCACGGTGAAAAGTTGAAAATTTGGCTAAGTGTTGAAATAGCGTGAAAGTGAAGAAATATAAGAAATAGACTAAGTATAATGGGCCATTTAGATATATGCGTCGTGATGATAGTATAATGAATCACACTAGTGGTTTATACCCATGATAGTGATTTTGAAAAAGTTTCTAAGTATGGTGCCAAATGAGGGCGGTGTAACACAGTGGTACATTTTGGAGACCATCGAACTTTGGAGTGGGGATAGAATATTTCATGAACCTAAGAGAAGTTTGAAAATATATAAGTATGGAAATGATATATGAGAGAGAGAGAGAGTTTACATATGACTTAGCAAATTTGAAGATCAACAAGGGGTATAGAGAGAGTGTGAGAGAGTGTGAGAGGGGGAGAGAGAAATATAGAGGAGGGGGTAGACAAGGAGTGTGTGAGAGTGTCATAGGGAGGGAGAGGGAGACATAGAGAGGGGTTAGAGAGAGAGTGAGAAGAAGGGGTGAAGAGAGAGGTATAGAGAGAAACAAGGGATATAGAGGTAGAGAGAGGGAGGTGGAGACAATGAGAGAGAGAGGGAGGCATATAAAAAGTGAGGGAGATAGAGAGGTAGATGCAAGTGAGAGAGGATGGGGGATAGGGAGGTAAGGGTATGGAGGGAGAGATCCAACAAGAGAAGAGGAAAGGTCGAGAGTGATATGGAGAGAGAGAGGGAGGAGGGAGAGAGACAACACGAGAAGAATATAGGTCAAGAGTGATATGGGGAGAGAGAGAAGGGGGGGGGGTTGGGCTAGGGGTAGAGAGAAAAGGGGGGTGGGGGTAGAACAAGGGGCAAAGAGAAAGGGGGGGGAGGAGAGAGGGAGAGAGAAAGAGGGAAGAGAGGGAGAGAGAGTGATAGTGAGACTAACAAGGAGGAGGGAGAGATAGAGGTGGGATAGAGGTGGGAGAGAGAGGGGTTATAGGGGGAGGGATGGAAAAGGGGGCAGAGGGTGGGGGGAAGGGGGGCATAGAGAGTGTGTGTGTGAGAGAGAGAGAGAGAGAGGGAGTAGGTGGGAGAGTATGAGGCATGGAAAGTAAAGTTATAAGTATAGTTCATGGACTAAGTCTAGGTCTTGTCATGCCTTTCCATATCTAGTTCTTACCATGTATAGGTCAAGGCCACATCTTTCCTTGCCTTGCGATGTACCAAACTTGCTACTATGTGAGATTGTGAGAGGGACAAAGAGGATGATATAGAGGGGAGGTAGGGAGAGAGTATGTGAGAGGGAGAGGGAGCTCGGAAGACAAATAAGCAACTACAGATATAGAGTGTGTGAGAGTGTGAGAGGGAGAGAGACTAATACAAAGAGAGGGGTAGAGAGAG
>ML780603.1:639418-652702 GCA_009831015.1 Picea engelmannii
AGAGAGAGAGAATTGATTTTTGTTAACAAGAATACGTGTGTGTTCCTGTTGCTAATAATGCACAAGAATTTTAGGAACATTCACACTTTAGGAACACATGCACTTTAGGAAAGTGTGTGCATTATTTGAATTTCAAATTTGTTTTTAGTAGGAGTGACAACTCTAGCATATGTGTTTGCTCCTAAGATTTAGGTTTAGGATGACAAACCTAGTGGTTCGTCTTACACAATTGAGAGGGGGGGGGGGTGAATCAGTTGTTACTCTGCTTAAACAATTATGCTTATTTTAAACACTTTACACAACATTTAATGACAGTCACAATAATGCAGGGAAGTAAGCAATAGAACATTCATCATCAGTCACACATATGAGATACACAGAGACAAATATTTCCTAAGGAAACCCATAAAGGGTAAAAACCTCTTCTTCTTTATATGATAAGTAATCTTTACACTCTTTACATTATCATAAATATGAGCACCAACTCATGATGAGGCTACAACCTCTGTTTTGCAAGCTGCAACTTGCTGAGAGCAACAACTCTTTGTTTTCTCTAGCACCTACTAGAAGGAAGCACCAACTCCCTAGTTTCTCTAGCACCAACTAGAAGGAAGCACCAACTCCCTGGTTTCTCTGGCTACAACCAGATAGAAGCTACAACTCCCTGGTTTCTCTGGCTACAACCAGATGGAAGCTACAACTCCCTATGTTCAAGCACCCACTTGAACCTCTGAGGACAACAGTCCTCCCTAGCACCTCCCTACCACCCTGAAATATAATTCTTTGTTACAGAAGCCTATTAAAGTAATATAATTTTCATCAATGGCTTACCAGTTTCACCACTGTTCTTCTACTCTGCCTTGATTTGTCTGCCTCAGTGTCTTCCTACACACGCCCTTGTGCTTTTTGTTATTCTATCTTTTATGCTCTGTGCGCCATGTGCCTTCAATGCCCCATTCCTCTTTTGTGCATTTTTGTTGCTGCACTCTGCCTCCTTCTACACACCTCAATCCCCCTTGACAGCAACAACGCCCATCTCTTCTTTATTTTTCATACACATAGTCTATGTGCACCTTGTGCATGAAATATGCACCCATCTCATGCATGCTCTCACAACACCAATGCACTCCCCATCGAGGTCTACAGCCCACTTCCTCGAGCATCAACTTCTTGTCTCTATTCTACATCATCTTCTCATGTCGAGTGCTCTGCCTGATCATCATCACAACTCTTCAGCTTCTTTGGCGATTCAACCCACACGTCCATCATCACTGGGTGTTATGCCAAGATTTCTTGGCCTCTCTAGCAGTTGAGACTCTTCGTCTTCCCTGGCACAGTCGAGATCATTCCCTCTGTTGCAGTTACAGGCTTCAACCGTCTTCCATCTGTGAATCGCCTCTAAGAATAGTCTTCCTTCCACTATCATATGCCTCGAGCTTCTTCATCTTCTCTAGCAATCACACTGAGGTATCTTCAAGTCCTCTGAAAGAAGCCATTAGTCATTTCTAGCAGTTACACTCTGAAGTGCAACAGTAGCCCTTCGATCATACTCAAATTCACCTGCACCGTTGGATTGAATCTGTAGGGTCTTTTGTTTCTTTCGTTGTTTCGCATTTTTAAATTTCATGATTCCTGTGGTTAAGGTTTCTTTACGCTTCATGTCCTAATCCTCGAAACTCCAAAATGGTTCTTGGTTGCACTAGCTCCTTCCTCCATCTTCCTCACATGTGACCGCTGGCTGTGACCACATCCTTATTCAAAACGTATTTCGCACTTTCGCATTTCGAAGATTCTGTGATGAGTCGTCTCGACTCTCCATGTCACAAGCTTCGAAATAGAGCTTGGCTTCTATAACTTTGCTATCCATATCTTGACAATGTGACCACAAGAGGTGATCGAGCGCTTATCCATAAAGCGATTTCGCGATTTCGCATTTCTTGACTTCGACGTTCCTATGGTGAAGATTTCTTTATGCTCCATGTCGCAATCCCCGAAACTCCGAAGTGGAGCTTGCCACTTCGAGCTCTTCTCTACAGCCCTTCGATGATGTGACCATTGATATATGACCACTCTCCAATCAAAACAAATGCTTCGATCTCTAGATTAATGGTCCACGATCCATGGTGATCGGATGACTATCCTCTACCCCAGGACTTCAGCCTTTGAGACTTTGGGGGAGTGATGAAGCTAAAATTCCTAAAGCAAAAAATCCCAGAGTGAGGTTACTCTTGCGTCACTCAATGATGTGTCATGACACAAGTGGCTACCATGTGTCACTCAAAATTGTGATTTCCAATGGCCTGGAATGCCAAATCAACTTGACACTTGTCATTGTCTGATCGTGCCACGTGTCAATACTGACATAGACTTCGACCTATCCTTTCTGACGTGGTCTACCACATTCACCTCCTGGATATGACGGCCTAGATCACTTCACAATTTCGCATATCGCGATTTCGACATTCTTGTTGTGAATGTTCTCGACACCTCCAAGTCTCGGTCTGTGAAACTCTAAAATAGAGTCAGATCAATGGTGCATATCAAACCTCGATCTAATAGCTAAGATTATTTCATGATTTCGCATATCATGAGTTCGAGAGGTTAGTGAACCCCATTCCTTTGACTTTCTAGTCAGCAAAAGGATGATCTTTCGCCACGTATCCTTCTTGGATCGACAGTCCAATTTTGTCCTCGATCCAATGGTTGAGATTATGTCGCGGTTTCTCATATCGCGATTTCGCATTTTGCAACTTGGACTCCTGTAGTGAGACTTCTTGACATCTCCAACTCCCGATATATGAAACTCTGAGATGGAGTCAGACCAACTCTTCGATCTTTCCATTCGATCATCATTGTTGATCTTCCTTGCCTACCTGTTTTCCATCAAATGAACAAGCACTCTACGTGTACCTTTGCACTAACTCTTCTGGTCTTCATGAGCTTGCTCTGCTGCATCTCCCCAAAATAATTTTGGTTCCCGCTTGGCACATTATACCTGTACTCAATCCATCATCACTGTTGTACTTGCCATCAATGACAAGCATACGCTGTCTGTAAAACATGCCAACAATCTCACCCTTTGGCATTGATGGAAACAAAGGCACCTAGACCTGTTCTTTTCTCCCCCTTTGATATCAATGTCAAAGAAAACACGCTCCCCCTAAGTTGTTGCAGTATTTTTCGGAGGTATCAGATATTTAATCAATACAAACTCCCCCTAACATGATGGACTCTCTTAGATGTGAGACGAGATGACACCTAGCTTCTGTCAGAGATATTCAAATGGTGTCTTAGCTAGGGGTTTAGTAAAGATGTCTGCAATTTGTTCTGTGGTTGGAATGTAATGGACTTGAACAATCTGATTGGTGACCTGCTCTCTCAGAAAATGGTATTTTATGGGAATATGCTTGGTCTTAGAGTGGAATATAGGATTCTTGGACACATTGATGGCACTAGTGTTATCATAATGAATTGCGATCGGTGCAGTGTATTTTACCTCCAAGTCTGAAAGTGTCTGAATCATCCATAATACCTTAGTGCAATAGGTAGCAGTAGCAATGTACTCTGCTTATGTAGTTGATAAAGAAATGGAACCTTGATTTTTACTCAACCATGCTACTAGAGAATCTCCTAAGAAGAACGCACCTCCACTCGTGCTTTTCCTTTCATCCATGTAGTTATCCCAATCAGCATCTGAGTAGACAGATAATTGAAAATTTTGATTCTTAGGATATCATAGGCCATAGTTCATTGTTTCTTTCAAATATCTGAATATCCTTTTAACAACTAGCAAATGACTTTGTTTAGGTGCAGACTGATATCTTCCTACCATTCCAACAACATGTGTTATGTCTGGACGAGATGTTGTGATGTACAACAGACTGCCTATCATTGACCTATATGAACTTTGGTCAACATCAGGTGAGTAATCATCCTTTCTTAATTTGCATCTAGTAACCATAGGTGTGCCCATAGGTTTAGAATATTCCATTTGAAACCTTTTCAACATTTCTCTTAGATATTTTTCTTGATAAATGAACATCCCTTCAAACCTCTGAGTAATTTGTAGACCAAGAAAAAATGACAGTTCACCTATCATAGACATTTCAAACTCAGACTCCATAGCAAAAGCAAACCATTGTACAAATGAATCCTTATTACATCTGAAGATGATGTCATCTACATAGACCAATACGATGAGAAAATCATTATCCTTTGTTTTGATATATAGATTGATGTCAACTATTCCTCTCTTGAGCCCTTTGTCTTTGAGATACGTATCCAGTCTGTGATACCAGGCACGAGGGGCTTGTTTTAACCCATATAAATCTTTCTTCAACTTGCATACTAATTCAGGGTTATCAGATAGTTTGAAACCCTCCGGTTGTTCCATATAGACTTCTTCACTTAAATCTCCATTTAGAAAAGCTAACTTGACATCCATTTGATAGACTTTAAACCTTTTATGACAAGCATAGGAAAGAAACATTCTAATGGCTTCTAATCTTTCTACGGGCACAAATGTTTCATCAAAATACAGTCCTTCTATTTGAGCATACCCTTTATAGACCAATCTTTCTTTGTTCCTGACAACTTGTCCCTACTCATTCAACTTATTCTTAAAGATCCATTTGGAGCCAGTGACATTTTTACCTTTAGGTCTATGAACCATCTCGCACGTATTGTTTTTCTCAATCTGATCAAGTTCATCATTCATTGCTTTAACCCAATGGTCATCTTTGCTATATTCATTAAAATTCTTGGGTTCCAGCATGGATATGAAAGCTATATGTGATTGTTTGGTGTTTTTGATTATCTTTCTCCTGGTCTATACACCTTTGTCTTTTTCACCAATTATCTGACTTGCAGGGTGATTCTTTTGAGTGATTCTGGAGGAGGAATTTGAAGTTGTCTGTTGATTTGAGTCTGTCTGAGTATATGTTTCTTCATCTGATTCAAAGTCTTCATTTTCTGATTCCTGGACATGTTCATCTTCAACTTTAGCTGTGTCCTCTGTAGAAGACTCATTACTGTACACCTCTCTTCTTGGGATTCCTTCATCAACTTTTACGTCAATACAATCAACCATTTTATGTAGCCTCTTATGATAGCATCTGTATCCTTTACTGTTTGTATCATACCCTAAGAAGATACCTTCATCAGCCCTGTCATCATATTTTCCAAGGTTCTCATCATTGTTCTTTATGTAACATTTACTCCCAAAGACTTTGAAGTGTTTGATTGAAGTAGGCCTCCCATACCACAGTTGATAAGAACATGGATTGTTTTGTGTATTGCTTCTACCCAGTAGGTTTGACCAATGTTCTTCTCATTCATCATTGACCCGGCCAATTGCTGCACTGTTCTGTTTTGCCTCTCAACTACTTCATTTTGTTGTGGAGTTCTTGGGATTGTGTATTCTCTCTTTATCCCATGCTTATCACAGAATTCCTTGAAATCACTTGACATAAACTCTCCTCCTCAATATTATCTTACTGTCTTTAACCTCTTGCTTGTTTGAGTCTCAGTTAAAGCCTTAAATATTTTAAACTTCTCAAATGCTTCAGCTTTTTCTTTGAGAAAGGCAAACCAAGTAAGTCCAGAGTAATCATCAATAATCAACATCAAGTAGTTTTCTTTCCCTGTGCCTTCCTATCTTTATGGTCCACATAAATCCATATGAACTAGTCAGAGTGGTTTCTCTATTGAAGTAATGCTCTTGGACTTAAACTATGTCCTGGTTAGCTTTCCTACTTGGTAGGGTTTACACATAGAATCTTGGGGCTTTGATATTCTTGGAAGATCTTTTACTGCCTCAAGATTTTTGATCTTGATTAAGTGGTCAAAGTTTAGATGTCCAAGTCTCCTATGCCATAACCATCTTTCATCATACTTTCTTAAGTGGCATTCTTCCTTTTCTTCTTTTAACACATAGACATTGTTTTTTGTTCTTATCCCTTTTGCAACTAGCTATCTCGAATTCACATAATTTATTCTATGATCTTTAGAGGTAAAAACAACTTAACATCCTCGGTCACAGAGTCCTAGGGATGATTTTAGGGGCTAAATTTCGCTCATGGGCTAATTTTCCATGGTTTTTCCAAAACCAAGATTTGCTATTTTAAAAATGATTCGCCCAAATTCTATAGAATAAAATTATTTTACCTTAAAAATCGCCAAAATTTTATAAAAACTATATAAAATCCTTAGAAATTTGAATATTTTTACAAAAATATCGCCAATCATTTATAATTGGCATATGAAGGATTAGTAATATTCACCAAGGTTTCTACATTTTAAAATAAATTTCCATCCTTAAAATCATCCCTGTCACAGACTTGACTGACACTAAGAAGATTATGTTTCAAACCTTCTACAAACAACACATCTTGAGCTTTCCCTTTGCCATTACTCAAACTTACCATTCCTTTACCTTTTATTTTTCCTGGTGCATCATTTCCAAAAGTTACATTCCCCGATTTGCTTTCACTTAGAGTTGGAAACTTACTTTTGTCTCCAGTCATATGTTTGGAACATCCATTGGCAATATACCAGGGATTCTTTTGTCTTTGTGCTGATAACACTAGTCCACACTTGTCATCTGCTTTCTTCTTCCAAACCTTGACATTTTTGGCAGTGGGGATCAAATCTAGCTTGTAATTCCTTAAGAGACAATTTGCAGCTTTATGTCCATATTTATGATAGATGTAGCATTCAATCTCATTGTTCAATAGGTCAAAATTATTGTTGCACCGTTGTCTACTCATTGCCTGTTTATTATTTCTTGACCTCCTTAGTTACATGTCTCTAGACTTAATTTGGCAATTTGCAATTTGTTATGGTTTGTTACTTGGATGCATCATTCTTTGTTATGGATGATATTTATTCCTTTGAAATATTAATTGCTCATGTCTAAGTCTTAAGGAACAATTTACAACTTTGTGACCAAAGTTAGAACAGTAGAAACAATAGCCATAGAAAGATTCTTTGTACCTGGAAAATGGTTGACTTCTTTGAGAAAATCGATTTCTTCCATGCTGATCATGTCTTTCAGTAGGGAGTGCATTATTTCTTTGTTCTACAGATTTAGTCCTAGCACCTTTTTCTTTACTTGTCCTGGGTGGCTGATTGTCTTCCTTTATTTATGTAAGTTTGTTGTTGTCATTGGTTGTAGATTTGACAAACTTGATGGGTTCTTCGTTTCTTGGTGTTATAACCCTAAATTGCACCACACATGCTTACCTAGCATCAGGCCTACTCATATCTAGTCCTTGCCAAAGCCATGCTGAATAAACTCTTGAAAATCCTCTTAAAACAAGTAAAACGCACCCTAACCCACTACTGCACCGTTGGAACGCTGGCAGGCCCACTACTGCACGCGTTGGAACGCTGGCTGGCCTACTACAGCCCGCATTTACCTAACAAAGCACAAAAACAGGAAAGTTGCCGACGGGACGAAAAGATTTGGGTCAGTTAACTGGAACTCCCAGCCATGCATGGCCGAGAGTTCGTCCAAAACCCTAGCTCCTAGCCTATAAAAGGAGGGGTAGGGGTACTATTTGAAGGAGGAAAAAGATAGCAAAGAAACTCTGCCCAATTGCCGAATCCATTTGTCCCAACCCTTTAGCCTTTCCTCAAGCTTAAGGAGAATTCAAGCAAAGCAGTTGGAGGACAAAGAAGAGGAGGAGCCCAGGATCAGGATCGAGGAACAATGGTCGGTCTCTATCATTATTGTAAGTTGATTCATCTTGAGATTAATAAAAGAATACTTTTCCCGTCCCAATACACGAGTGATATATATTTTATTCAATTTATGCTTAATCTCTAACCCTTATGTAGAAAAATAGCATGCATGAGTAGTGTTTTGTCTTGATTGCGGGATTGTCTTTGGAAGGAGCAGCGAAAGCAAGAAGATAAAGCGCAACGGAGGATCTACATCAAACATCGATATAAAATGTTAGTAGGTATTTTCCATGCTTGTGTGTGAAAAAAGGGTTTGAGCATTGGGGTGATAGGTTAAAAGCGTTTTATTTGAGTTCATGATCTGCGTACAAGTTCAGCCCTAGCTTGTTAGTCCGTAGGGTATTATTTCCCAACAACACTTGGCTTACCACTACTTGATCCCTCTTCATAACCCAAACCTATTTTTAGCTTTGGATTCCTTTGCTAATTTAGAATGGTGGCTAATCCTTCTGAGGCTTTGATACTTGACAAATTCTGATTATACAAGGCTTGAAACTTCTCCATCTCTTTCCTAGTTTTCACTACTTCTTGTTCTAAGGCTTTACATCTTGCCTTCTTTTCTGATAGTTGTCGTTTTAGAATGTATTTGATTTTCTTTGCCTCTTCTAATTCCACTTTTAGTAGGACAAGGTCTTCATCAGGTTCTTTATTGTCTTTCTCGAACTGTATCAAAAATTGTCTTTGCTTTCTGTTCTTAACTCTGAGTCTGTCAATCTCTTCCAGTGCACTGATCAGTTCTCCTTCCATATCAACCATAGCTTCTTCTTCATTAGCCTCACTTCCTGTGATTTTATTATCATAATCCTCTTTGGCCATATGTATGAAGTCATTTAGTTTATCTTCAATAGAGGAGTCATTGTCTTCATCATTTGAAGGATCATCATCATTGTTTATGCAAAGAATTTTCTTCTTAAAGTTATTCTCTTTAAAGAATTTTTTTTGTTTTTGCTTCTCCTCATCATCACATGTCTGATCCTTTATTTTGTGAGGACATTTATTTGCAAAATGACATATCCTACCACATTTGAAACATTTGAAAGGCAGTTTACCTTTGTATTTTCCTGATCCCTTCTTCAGTCTCTTCACAAATTTTTCTTCAATTTCATCAGGCTCAAAATCCTCATTCTTGTCTGCCTTAAATGATGCTTCTTTGGAGGTGGGTTTATCTTTAACTATTCTAATTTCATATGCAGTCAATGTTCCTAGAAGTTGATAAAAATCCAAGGTTTTTAGATCATTAAGTTCTTCTATAGCAGAGACCTTCGGGTTGAACCTATCTGGAGAGATCTCAAAATTTTATGAATTAAAGAAGGTTCCTCAATTTTTTCACCAAGTGCTTTCATTGCATTTACCATTTCTTCAACTCTCAGAAAGTATTTTCCAACAGTTTCATCTTCTTTCATCTTCAGTTGTTCAAACTATACTGTGTAGGTTTGAATCCTGGATTCCTTTACCTTCTCATTACCTTCATAACTGCTAATGAGTTTGTCCCACATTTCTTTGGCAGTTCCTAGGTGCATAACTTTTACGAATTCTGCTTCTACAAGCCCACTCAAGGTAGCATTCATAGCCTTAGCATTGAAGCTAAATTCTATCTTGTCATCCTTATTAGCTAGTACAACTGGTTTTACATAACCAGTATCTACCAAATCCCAGACATCTGCACCTAAAGCCATTATGTACGTTCTCATTCTAACTTTCTAGAAGACAAAGTTTGTTCCATTGAACAAAGGGGCCTTATTGGTTGCATTTCCTTCATGGCTTGACATGTTTAAGCTCTAGGATATACCCTTAGATAAAAGGGGTTGGCTCTGATACCAATTGTTAGACAACTGAGAGGGGGGGGGGTGAATCAGTTGTTACTGTGCTTAAACACTTATGCTTATTCTAAACTCTTTACACATCATTTAATGACAGTCACAATAATGCAGGGAAGTAAGCAATAGAACATTCAACATCAGTCACACATATGAGACACACAGAGACAGATATTTCCTAAGGAAACCATTAAAGGGTAAGAACCTCTTTTTCTTTATATGATAAGTAATCTTTACACTCTTTACATTATCATACATATGAGCACCAACTCATGATGAGGCTACAACCTCTGTTTTGCAAGCTACGACTTGCTGAGAGCACCAACTCTCTGTTTTCTCTAGCACCTACTAGAAGGAAGCACCAACTCCCTGGTTTCTCTAGCACCAACTAGAAGGAATCACCAACTCCCTGGTTTCTTTGGCTACAACTATATGGAAGCTACAACTCCCTAGTTTCTCTGGATACAACCAGATGGAAGCTACAACTCCCTATTTTCAAGCACCCACTTGAACCTCTGAGGAAAAAAGTCCTCCCTAGCACCTCCCTACCACCCTGAAACATAACTCTTTGTTACAGAAACCTATTACAGTGATATAATGTTCATCAATGGCTTACCAGTTTCATCACTATTCTGCTACTCTGCCTTTCTCTGTCTGCCTCAGTGTCTTCCTAGACACGTCCTTGCGCTTTCTATTCTTCTATCTTTTATGCTCTGTGTGCCATGCGCCTTCAATGCCCCATTCCTCTTCTGTGCATTTCTGCTGCTGCGCTCTGCCTCCTTATACACACCTCAATCCCTGACGCAACCTGCCCCTCAACGAGCAAGTCGCTCCCACCAGGATCTCCTTCAACCACGGGCCCAAAGAGTCTAAGCTCCTCCAACTCCCCTCGGGAGTTACCCACAGTATCCTCCTTCGAAAATCGGGAATGGCAATGTTATGTTTCACTGCCCCTTTCAAACCCCGAACTCCGAATTCCGAATTGACGCCCCCTGTCAGCACCTCTGATGAGGCCTACGTCTTGACACCTGTCTCCCTCTCGTTCTATCGGGAATTCACGATTCGGGAGTTCGCGTCTCCTGATGCACAAGGTCACAGTCCCTGCAAAACCCCGAATCCCGACTCCTCAGGATCTTGCGCCACGTGTCCCCTCTCTGATCAACGGCTCTCATCGATTCGGGAAATCGCCGATCGCGATTTCAAAGAGGTTGAACCCTTGCCTCCGGGAACTGCCGAACGCCGAACCCCGATCCTCAGGGATCCTGCGCCACGTGTCCCTGTCCAGATCAACGGTGCAGATCGATTCGAGGAATCGCGATTCGCGATTCTACGAGGAGTGAACCCTCGCCTTGTCAAACCCCGAATGCTGAAACCCTGAAGCCCGACGGACCTTTATCCTTTCTCACCTGTGCTTACGGGCTATCTCCCGTGCAAATCCTCTGCAATCGGACGGTCCTTAGGATTTCGCAAACTTCACGGGGGTTTCCAACCGTTGATTCTCTTCCTCCTGAGAATTCTTCCGCTGCGCCAGCTTCGTCCTGTGCCACTGAGGGAAAGAGCACTATCCCTCCTGAGCTTTGTCTCTCTCTGACTCCTTCCGAGACTTATCACGTTTTCCCTGTACTCGACTTCCAACAGCTCTCAAAGCGTTAAGTCGTCTAGACCTGTGCAGTCCTGTTAACACAGTCCCGTTCTCCTTCCTCAGGCTCAGCTCTGAGACTTCAATTCGACCTGCACTCACATGCACGGTTCGACTAACCTATCATGACTCTGGGCAAAGGAGAACAAAAGTTCAACTGCTTAGCCTCCTCAACGCACTCTATGCGGAGGAATTCGACTGCACTCTATGCAGTAATCTCCTGGCTTAAGCAGAGAAACAATTGAAACTCATTCCCTCAGGTTACGAACCTGATATGCAATCACATACGTAGCATATAAAAGATAAGCATATAAAGAAGCAAGTATGCAAAAAAATAACATCAACAACACACAGAGATCAAACACATCCATGGGATTGAAATCACAGTCTTTCTTCTATTAATTCAATTTGTACATGGGTGGTTTTCACAAGTTCTCTGTTCTGCTCTCTCCTGCTCTTCTTCTTGCTAATGCTGAATAATCTATCAATTACACAAGGAGGGTGCCTATATTTGTTTTCCCTCCTGGAAGATGAAAATTGTCTAATCTACAGCTAACCATATCTACCAGCATTAAAAACTGTTAAATGCCTCCTTATCTACATTATATTACAAATGCGCTCACTTTGAATGCCTTTAGTAAAACGACGGCGCAACAATACCAAGGTAGAATTCAAAATTTAAGGTTTGTTGGCTTGTCCAGCTGTACGTTCTCTACTCCACGTGTTGGCTCACTTGATGAAGAGTGGATGCTCCTGCATCATACTCCTCGGCTCAAAAGATTTCATGGGCTCCTGCCCATGAGCTCCTGTACAGTTTGCCCATGTTTCAAAATCACTGCTTCTGTCTCCCAACTGGCATCCTCCACTGGGTGATCTTTCCATTTCACCAGGTATTCAAAATACTGCTTTCTCTTGGTCTTCTTCCCTGCTCGTTTATCCAGTATGCACTCCATCCTGGGTTTCTGTGCAACTGGTAATTGTTTCTGCCACTGGATCACTGGTTCCTCAGTTCCAGTGCCTGCTTCTTCAGCCCTGTAGGGGTATAAATCCAAAATGTTGAAAATCAGAGATATCCCGATGCCTTCCGGCAACTCAAGCTCATATGCATTTTGTTCGAACTTCTTCAGGATTTTACACAGACCAATTTTCTTCATCTTGAGCTTGTTGTATGTTCCCCTTGGGAACCTTTCCTTCCTCAGGTGCGCCAGAACCATGTCACCAACTTCAAACTGAAGTTGTCTTTTCCTCTGGTCGGCTCTGCGCTTATACTCTTGATTGGATTTTTGCAACCGCTGCTTCACCTGCGTGTGAAGTTCTTTCATCGCCCCAGCGAACTCCTCAGCTCTCGCGCTGCTAGTCTCAGCCTGTTCTGGCTCCCTGAGCTCAGACACTCCTCTCGGATATGTTCCATATAAAATTTGAAACGGACTCTTACCTATACTCCGATTCACAGAATCATTGTACGCAAATTCTGCCTGTGGTAGAATTTGATCCCAACTGGTGCGATGCTCCGTCACCAGACTTCTCAACAGATCCCCTAAGCTCCTGTTGACTACTTCGGTCTGCCCATCTGTCTGCGGATGGTAAGCAGAACTGAATGTTAAGTCAATCCCCAGCTTCTTCCATAGCGTCCTCCAAAAATGACCTATGAACTTGGTATCCCGATCCGAGACTATGCTTCTCGGCAATCCATGCAATCGTACAATCTCTTTGAAAAATAAATTTGCGATGTGGGTTGCATCGCTGGTCTTATGACACGGGATGAAATGTGCCATCTTCGAAAACCTTTCCACCACAACAAAGATGGAATCAACTCCTCGCTGAGTTCTCGGTAATCCCAACAAAAATTCCATGCTAATGGCTTCCCATGGCCTTTTGGGTATAGGCAACGGCTGATATAACCTTGTGTTCTGTTTTCTGCCTTTCGCGTGTTGACAAATTTTGCATCGGTCAACAAATCTCTTCACATCTGCACGCATGCCTGGCCAGAAATACGATTCGCTCAGCTTGGCGAATGTTTTGTCATGCCCGAAATGACCTGCTAGTCCACCGCTGTGCTTTTCTCGTACCAAATTCTCTCTCATA
>ML780603.1:657094-693192 GCA_009831015.1 Picea engelmannii
TAAAGAAGCAAGTATGCAACAAAATAACATCAACAACACACAGAGATCAAACACATCCATGGGATTGAAATCACAGTCTTTCTTCTATTAATTCAATCTGTACATGGGTGGTTTTCACAAGTTCTCTGTTCTGCTCTCTCCTGGTCTTCTTCTTGCTAATGCTGAATAATCTATCAATTACACAAGGAGGGTGCCTATATTCATTTTCCCTCCTGGAAGATGAAAACTGTCTAATCTACAACTAACCCTATCTACCATCATTAAAAACTATTAAATGCCTCCTTATCTACATTATATTACAAATGCGCTCACTTTGAATGCCTTTAGTAAAACGGTGGCGCAACAATACCAAGGTAGAATTCAAAATTTAAGGTTTGCTGGCTTGTCCAACTGTACGTTCTCTACTCCACGCGCTGGCTCGCTTGATGAAGAGTGGATGCTCCTGCATCAATCCCCCTTGACAACAACAACACCCATCTCTTCTTTATTCTGCATACACATAGTCTATGTGCACCTTGTGCATGCAATATGCACCCAGCTCCTATTAAGCCCTAATATTGGCTCATTACCCCTTAGTTGGGGCATATTATATTAGTAATGTTATTTTATTTATGTCGGCTTTAGGCCATTAGTTGTAATTATACCTCCTAGTCTCCTATATATACCAAGGAGACATTTTCACTTTTAATCATCTTGTACTTGAACATTTAAGTGGGGTAAAAGGAGGTTGCCCCCTCGAAGATGCTTATTATTTGAAATTATCTCTTTTTCAAGGCGTTGAGTACTTTTTCTGAGGTTTTTCTATGCTATATTTATATTTGGTTCTTAATAGTTCCTACATTCTCTCACAATGCCAATGCACTCCCCATCAAGGTCTACACCCTACTTCCTCGAGCATCAACCACTTCTCTCTATTCTGCATCATCTGCTCATGTCGATTTCTCTACCTGATCATTATCACAACTCTTCAGCTTCTCTGGCGATTCAACCCATGCACCCATCATCACTGGGTGTTATGTCAAGATTCCTTGGCCTCTCTGGCAGTTGAGACTCTTCGTCTTCCCTGGCACAGTCAAGCTCATTCCCTCTATTGCAGTTACAGGCTTCAACTATCTTCCATCTGTCAATCGCTTCTATGAATAGTCTTCCTTCCACTAGCAGATGCCTTGGGCCTCTTCATCTTCTCTGGCGATCACAATGAGGTCTCTTCGAGTTCTCTGGCAGAAGACATCAGTCATTTCTAGCAGTTACACTCTGAAGTGCAACAATAGCCCTCTGATCATACTCAAATTCACTTGCACCATTGGATTGACTCCATAGGGTCTTGTGTTTCTTTCGTCGTTTCACATTTCGACATTTCGTGATTCATGTGGTTAAGGTTTCTTTATGCTTCATGTACTGATCCACAAAACTCTGAAATGGTGCTTGGTTGCACTAGCTCCTTCCTCCATCTTCCTCACATGTGACCGCTAGCTGTGACCACAGTGTTATTCAAAATGTATTTCGCACTTTCGCATTTCAAAGATTCTGTGATGAGTCGTCTCGACTCTCCATGTCATGAGCTCTGAAATAGAGCTTGGCTTCTATAAGTCTTCTCTCCAGCTCTTGACAATGTGACCACAAGAGGTGACCGAGCACTTATCCATAAAGTGCTTCTGCAATTTCGCATTTCGCGACTTTGGCATTCCTGTGGTGAAGATTTCTTTATGCTCCATGTCGCGGTCCCCAAAACTTTGAAGTGGAGCTTGCCGCTTCAAGCTCTTCTCTACAACTCTTCGACAATGTGACCACTAAGATAAGACCACTCTCCAATCAAAAGAAGCGCTTCGATCTCCATATCAACGGTCCACGATCTGTGGTGATCGAATGACTATCCTATGCCCCGAGAATTCATCCTTTGTGACTTTGGGGGAGTGATGAAGCTAAAACTCCCAAAGCAAAAACTCCCAGAGTGAGGTCACTCTTGTGTCACTCAATGACGTGTCGTGACCCGAGTGGCTGCCACGTGTCACTTAGAATTGTGATTTCCAGTGGCCTAAAATGCCAAATCAACTTGACACTTGTCATTGTCTGATCATGCCATGTGTCAATACTGACATAGTCTTCCACCTATCCTTTCTGATGGTCTGCCACATTTACCTCCTGGATCTGATGGCCCAATTCACTTCGCAATTCCGCATATCACGATTTCGACATTGTTGTTGTGAATGTTCTCGACACCTCCAAGTCTCGGTTTGCGAAACTCCTAAATGGAGTTGGATCAACGGTCCAGATCAAACCTCGATCTGTTGGCTAAGATTATTTCGCAATTTCGCATATTGCGAGTTTGAGAGGTTAATGTCGTGGTTTTACATATCGCGATTTCGCATTTCGCTACTTGGACTCCTGTAGTGAGAATTCTTGACATATCCAACTCTTGGTATCCAAAATACCGGTATCTGAAACTCCGAGATGGAGTCGGACCAACTCTTCGATCTTGCCATTCGATCATCATTGTTGATCTTCCTTGCCTGCTTGTTTGCCATCAAATGAACAAGCACTCTGTGTGTACCTCTGCACTAACTCTTCTTATCTTCACGAGCTTGCTCTATTGCGTCTCCCCAAAATACTTCTGGTGCCCTCCTGGCATATTATACATGTACTCAAGCCATCATCGTTTTTGTACTTTCCATCAATCACAATCATACGCTGCCTGTAAAACATGCCAACAGTTAGTTCTGCAAACACATAGAAACCTCCATTTTTATGAATTCCTCTCCATATCTTTGTTTTTGACATTATTTTTATATAGGATACAAAATTAAGTTATTGATGGAACTACAAACATAGATAGATTTGGTTGAGCAGATTCGAAATATACATTTTTTTTAAATTAATAATGTTTACTATTTTTAATCTATTTTTGTCTTGACATATATCCATATCCTAGAATACATACCTCTCTTATTTCTGCTATAATTTGTTGTCGGATTAACCATTTCTCAAATGAGTTATATGTGGCACTAGAGGAGACCGATATCTATGACCTAAAAAAAATTGATCATGTTAAGACCCTCTTAGCCTGCAAGAATAAAAGATGTTCTAATTTCAGGGATATGTTGACTTTGATAATTTTAAAAATTATAAAATGAATATTATAAATTTCCAAAAAATACACAGCACAAAATTCCATCGTTAAGGTACTCAACACCTGCACCAACAAAAACATATACCTTACATTTTGTTGAAAAACTAAGATACCACTATTAGAAACAAACAAATTTGACATAGTTATTCACAATTTATATGAATAAAAGTTCTATATTTGGAAAGATAATTCAATTTCTTATGTTTCATCTTCTTACACCATATTCAAATTCATTGCAAAAGTACCTTGAATAATCCCTCCAAGTTAACAGATTGTTGTTTTTCTAGGTTTGCATTGCCACTAATGCATCATGAGAGACCATCATTAGCTTGCACTCACCCTAAAGAAATTGTCTTTGCTTAGATTTCATTATTATTCCTTGAGTAAAACCACTACATTCTATGCATCATATGCCTAGTTATATCTATACACATTTCCTCGTTAGACTAACAACAAGGAAAACAACAAATATATGATAACTATCACTGTCTTTCGTTTTTCAACAAAATTGATTAAATGTATTTTATGTTCTTTGAATAAGAAAAATAATACTTCTTTTACTACAATTATACAATTCACTATGTCACCCTTCTTCCCCTCTTGAGAAGTGACATCCTTGGAGCAAGGTCAACAAAATCACCCATTGATTATACCTTAACTATTCATATTTCAAGCTATGTTAATCTCAAATGCATAGTTCATGTTCCAAGTGACTCATTGCCTTTCATGTAAACACACCCATATTTGAACAAACTTTCATTTTAGCCACAACTTTCTTCAATTTTCTTTTTGATATTAGGATGCAACCAATTCCATGTACAAACTTGCAAGAGATTCCAAAAATCCATGTAAAAACTTGTGCTATATTCCACCTTGGAGACTCCACAAGAAATTGAATTGGTTAACTTCACTTCATCTTACCAAAAGAATTACATGTTAATGATACTCCATTCTTGAAATGAATAACAAGACAACCAAGTCTTCAAAAACTATAATGAAACGTATTTCCTCTAATGACTAGTTGATGAAAATGTCATTATAAATTCATTGATCCATAGATTGCACTAGTTAGTGTGAGCCACATTAAATTCATGAAAAAAAATCCTTTCCCTAATCCATTTCCAACACACAGGGTAATTAAGGATATCAAAATGGAATCACTATCCTTGTGAGAGATGGCAACACTTCACACAAGATCACTAAAACTATGAAATTCTCCTCAACAATTCCATGTCGACAACTCTCTTGTTGGTCCACATTAATTAACATTTGTTGTTTTCATTGGCTTTAATAGTTTTGAAGAGAAAAATATAGATAGGGATCAAGTAATTTTCCCTACTAGGGAAATTTGATGAATTTCAACACTAAAATAATGTTGGCCTCACTAGCATGCCTTAAATAATCAAAATTAAATTTTAGAAGGTATATTCAAGTAAGGAGGAGGTTCCACTGACGTGTGTGCTAACAATTTTATAAAATTTTCTAGAATTACTACATTTATGCAAGTCTCAATTAAAGGACTTCCACACTTATAGTGTAATTTGAACCCCAATTATTTAATCAAAATCCAATTACTTTGGTAATGATAGGAACATCAACGAGCACAGGAGGAAGAAAACTACTACCAAAAATCAAGTATATGCAACATTTGAAATAAAAGATGGAGGAACGTGGTAAGACTTGGTTAAAATAGTGAATATTTTCTAACCCTTTACAACAGGGTGAGGTTCTCTTTTTAATTTACATATTAACTCCATATATTGGGCCAAGGTTGAATGACCTCGTCAAAGTATCATATTGCCAAGGTTCTATGACCTTGACACCTCAAGCAGCAAAGTAATTGTTCCCGAAGGTTGAATAATCACAATTGTATGTTTTCCATAATAACTTTGAGGTCAAACATAATTACTTGCTACTCCTCTAACCATGACTAAATTTTCTATAAAATAATAAATTCGAAAAGATTCCAAAGCGCTAACCATCAAGAGTAGAAGCGGCGCCATTTTTAGCATTTTAGTTAAAGTTTTTAGCAATACCTTGTTTCTTTAAGTCGAGCTATGAGACAATCCTTACACCAATTCATGTGCAGTATCTTTTTTAAGAAATTCAAATTTTAATACTAATGTAACTATTGGAGAAAAGAATCGAGAACCTTGTGGCTATATTTGTACCTGAAACCAAAAACTGATTGAAACGGTTGAATCCAGATCCAAAGAAGAAAAAGTCCATACTAAAAAAATATGGACTACTCAAAAAAAAATACTCTTTAATAATTTAAATGTAGGTCCATACTTCACCTCAATTTACAGTGCATCCAAAATCTAAGTTATCTTACTCAAGGATTGAGTCTCAACACTTACTGTAGCATTTGTTTGATATATTCAAGTGTTCAAATCATGAAATGAGTGTGTTTGTCAAAACGACATCAAGTTTTATGTTACCAATGCATAATGGACAAATAGGATTTGCGCCCATTATTTACATTAATGGCATATTTTTTTATCAACATCACGTATGGTCTTAATTATGACTATCTCTTACTAACCCATTAGTAAGAGATAGCCTAACAACGTGTAACGTTACTAACCCATTAGGAATGTAATGTAAGTGAGCCTTTGACCTATGCTCTTTGGGTTACCTTACGCTCTATATGCTAGTTACTACCTTTTACTCCTCCTGCTAGACTATCACCATCATTATTATTATCCAAATGCATAATAATAATAATAATAAAATGGTCATTTGTTTTGTCATTCTTCAACAATTAGTCGTTTACAACGATACTCCTTTGTATTTCTTTTTTTAACTTCAAAAAATAAAAAATTACCCCTTTGTATTTCTTACAGTACACAGACAATTTTCCTCTTGGTTCCTTTCAATTTTTTGGTAATTAAGAATAGTTCAAGTTGGCACAATATCAAAGACATGGGCTTGTAAGGGTTGATTAAAAAACAACTTTTATAGTCTAGAGTTGGGCTTACTAGTTCTGTGAATAGAGCAAGGAGAAAAGGGAAAGATTTCTCCAAGACACAAGCTAGGATAAATCATGGTGTATAGGTTTTCATAGTTCGTCATAATATTATTGTTAGACTTCTCGATGTAAACTGTGTGTGGAGTTTATGAAACCTCCAAATTTCACAAACTACACACAGTTTACATCTAAAAGTCTAACAACAATATAAATAAGATAGATCAGCTCAAAGATCAATGTGTTTCTTACCAGTTATATATCCATAACACAACATACCATACATTGCAACAATGTATAGAAAGAAAAGAGAAATGGTCCATAACCACGTTATCCACTTATATGTGACATAGAAATGTTAGTAAGCTCCATAATATTATTATACTTCAAACTTCAGTACCGAGCCACAAATTAGAAAAATAAATACAAATTAGAATATATCTCTCTATGGAAAAGCTAATATGGAAGTTTATCAAAATAAGGCATGACAAAAACTCCCCACCTATTCATATGGTCATTATGCAACGAATAAATAGATTTTAACTGTGTGTTAGAGATAATGCCTAATTAATGCCACTACTAGAGCTTAGGGATTGGATTGGTTTGTTCGAGGATGTTGAGAGATTCTCTCAACCTCTCCCTCAAAGAGTGGAATAAGTTGGATCTCACAACACTTATTTAAGTGTGATGTATCATTGTTCATTGGGTGAAATACAATTCATTTTTGTGTGTATTTTGTTTCTCTCTTCTCTCTCATGAATTTCAAATTGGTATTAGAGCAAACTGTGCAAGGTTTGAGAAATCACTCATTTCTACGCTGGTTCTATTTTATTTGAGAGTTGCATTCGTCAATGGTTGAGGGAGTTGTCATCTGAGAGGAAAACCATCTCAATGCATAAATCATGTCTACGCATCCGTGAGATTTCATCCAAACTAGTCAAAGCTCTTGAAGCTGCATAGAGGAGCCACTTAGTGAAAGATGGGGTCTGTGAGGCATTGTTGGAATGAAGACACTGTTGAAAAAGAGAGGAGTCACCTGATTTGAAGCTGCCATTCTCAAAAGCTAATTGGACTATGGCCGAAACTCTGTATGGAGCATGCAGTTGTTGATTGCTTAACGCAACCATTGTTTTGAAAGTCAGTGGTTGAATTCATTATGCTCGATTATATACATTGCTCTTGAAGAATTGATCAAAGACTTTATTCGGTGCACAAGAAGGCTCAACATGAATTGACTTTCAGTTCTCATACAACTTCCACTGTGGAGTGTTGGAGATTCATTGGAGCACTTAGCCATTAGCCATCGATGTGTCTACTGTGATCATTGAAGAAGTGAGAGACATCATTGGAGCAATGAATTTTCAATGAAATCAGAGTACACGAAACTCATAGTTGATGCTTGATGGAGGAAGTGTCGATAAAAAGAGTTGTTTTATTTATTATTCATTCAATTTATATATGAATAGGTATCTCCCTCAAGAACTTGGTTTTGCTTATTGTTTCTATGCACAAGAGCCTTGGTGAACAAGATAGAGATTATGGTGAGGATTTGTATGTATTCAAAGGTTGTGAAATGGATCTTTTGTACTATCCCAGAGTCCCACATGTTCAAGAACAATTGTTGAGGACCACAGAAAATTAGAGAGATCATGTATTATTGTTCTCTTTAGCTACTGCAGATAAATTAAGTGCAGAACATCAGATTGCCATTGGTTGGAAGCCACCGTAAAAGGTCTACATGTTTTTCTATATATATCTATATATATATATATATATATATATATATATATATATATATATATATGCGTGTTGTGCAAGTATGTGTGAGTTACAGTTTAGTGAGTTTGAGAGATTATGAATTCAATAAATATACATTGAATATTGTATGAGATCTTGGAATTTGAAACATATTGAGTCTAGTCAACTCAATGTGTAAAGATCAAAGATTGTTAGAATTGACTACTCTAACAAGTTGCAGGTGCAGAACAAAGATCCTAGATGATGGATTCAGATCTTGTGTGTGTGTGTGTGCTACTTATGTTGTAAAGGAAGTAGGAATTCTTTTATCTTGATATAAGTTGGCAGCCCCGGTTTCAAGAAAATTTGTTCTTATGATTGGAAGTCACCTTGTCTAATTGATTTTTGAAGGCATTCCCTACCTAGACCGCCTTTCTACACACTGACGGATAACCGAAAGAGAAATATCTGGCAGATGGAGGTATGTCCATAGGATGATTCATTACTTGAAATCTTTTCTCATGGAAGCCCAGGTGAGCCAAGTTTGTCAATATTATCTATTGTGCAAGTTCATGAATGATGATCTAAAACATTTATACTTTAAATGAGTTGAAAGGAGAGCTCGAAGAAGAGGAAGAGAAAGAGCACCATCCAAAATCTTCAGAGTGGGTGTATGCATTGATGAGGATCATGTCAGACGAAGTGTTGTAACATTTTTTGTTATGCGAAGTTTTGTAATGTAGGCATTAACCAGGGGTGTTAGAGATAATGCCTAATTAATGCCACTACTAGAGCTTAGGTATTGGATTGGGTTTGTTGGAGGATGTTGAGAGATTCTCTCAACCTCTCCCTCAAAGAGTGGAATAAGTTGGATCTCACAACACTTATTTAAGTGTGATGTATCTTTGTTCATTGGGTGAACTACAATTCATTTTCGTGTGTATTTTGTTTCTCTCTTCTCTCTCATGAATTCCAAATCTGTGTACTTGTTATCAGGAGACGTAAAATTAGAGGTGCAAACTTTAACATAAACAATATTTAAAGGTCAATAAATGTTTAAGATTTACACTTGAAAAATGACAAAGTCATGATAATTTTGGATAATCCAATGTCATTGGCAATGGCCCGTCAAATTTGTTTTGGCCTTTGGGGTTGTGTAATGAGTCTTGCCTCGTCAGGAAATGGAGTGTACACAAATCAGGGAGTGTATGTAGATATTTTTTAAGGTGGAGAAGATGTGAAATATACATGACTCCAATCGCTAAATCACGACTAAAAAATAATACAAAGTTGTCAAATGAACATGCATATTTAAATCGAATATTTTACACATCACCTTAAAGACCGTCTTTTTTTCTCTCTAACATCTCACAAATTTAGAAGAAAAAATATGCTATGAAGTTAGTGTGTTCTACATGAAAATGGTGCACATAAAAAAAAAATCTCTTTGAATGGGTCTTCTCCATCTGCGTCTTACCATCCTTCTTTTCATCATGCAGACAAAAATGCATGAACAATTGAAGCTAGCAAGAGATGCCACAAGAGGGATGCAATGAGGCAAACAAAATTGGAAGAGGAAAAGAGAAATCATTTAGACACAAATGAGTTGTTAAATGTAGAGTGTGAATTCCAGTTGCAAGGGTAGGTTACTTTAAAACATTGGGAAAAAACAACTCAATGTTGGTTTCTAACCTTAGAAAAAAAAAATGTCCAATGTAAACTTGTTACACTTTTATGCCTGTCATTCCTGTGGGAAACTGGTGACAACGAATTCTTTCATGAATAGGATTTCAGATCCTATAATCCAGCATTGGTTGTAACCAATACGACCAAGTTAGAATATGGATGAGATTACATTTAATAATCAGTTTCTAATGCACATTGCTATAAATTGATGTATGCTCGTAAAGGTGTGATAGATGAGTGTGAGTCTGTTGTAATCTCCTTGATATGAATAATAAGAAAACCGATACCTATGCTTGGTGGACATAGCCCAACATTTGGGTGAACCACTTAAATTGTTGTGTTTCCTTTATACATTATTATTGATTGTCTTATGTGATATTTGTGTTTCCGCATTTGCAAATGCAACAAGTGGTATCAGAGAAATAAGGAGGCCACGCATAACTCAAATTTCGTGAGAAGGTTGTGCACCAGTCAAATTTGATGAGGAGGCTGCAGACTAAAATGGAAATTTGAGGTTGTTTTGTTCGCTGAAGAAGCTGCACTCTCAAGAGAAAACTGGAAAAGAGCAAACTAGAAGGGAGCATTGTTTACAACTCAGCGCTGGCAACTCTAGTGAAGGGGAGCAATGCTTTAGTACTTGACTTATGACGGATACACATATTCCTTTTAGCGATGGTTGGTTTAACTAAAGGGAGCGCACGCATATGCATTTTAGCCCTGGCCTTTAAGAAAAATTTGCATGGTCTTTTTTTTTAAGAATTTAAGGATGCGATTATTTAAAGGAATTTAAGGTATTAGACACACTGATGGAGGATGAAATTAGAAAAGGGTAAAGGTATTAATATTATATAGTATGAATATTGTATTAAGTCTTGTATGCATATTATATTATATTTAGAAGGTGGAGGATTTTAAAAAAAGATGACTTTTATTTTTTCTTAAATAAAAGGAAAGGTTTTTAATTCATTTTTTTTTTTTTATTAAACCTTGTAAAGATTAAACCATTATTTCTCGTAATATTTTTTAAAAGGGCCTTGGTTATTACAAGCAATATCTTTTTTTTTTATGTTTCCTCTAATGAAAAACATGCAGAGTTCTAAGTTTGAAATTGAGAAGTTCAATGGAAAGAACAATTTCGAGATCTGGAAGGTTAAGATGCACAATCTACTCACAACAAGGTGTGGTGAATGCGATTTTGGGAAAATCAAAATAGTCTACATCCATAATAGATGAAGACTGGGATGAGATGGATGTGAGAGCATTGAGTGCCATACGCCTATGTTTGGCCGACGATGTTTTGTTCAATATTGTCTCGCAGAAGACAGCAGTAGGTTTGTGGACGAAGCTGGAAAGCTTGTACATGACGAAATCCTTGACAAACAGGATCTTCCTGAAAAGGCAATTATACAGTTTGCGCATGAAGGAAGGTACGAAAATAGTTGATCATCTAAATACTTTTAATACTCTCTTAGTTCAGTTTACTAGCATGGGAGTGAAATTTGAATCTGAAGATAAGTCGATTACATTATTATGTTCTTTGCCCGTGTCATGGGATCACTTTGTTACCTCTATTAGTTTCAATTCAACAAAAGCATTGAGTTTGATGATACTATTGGAGCTTTACTGTCTGAGGAAACAAGGAAGAAATCCAATCTAGAAACCTCTATATATGAGGTGATGGTGATCAGAGGAAGACCTAAAGAAAGAGGACACGGTCAGAGGGAGTTCTCTCAGTTAAAGTTGAAGGGAAGAAAGACCAAGCTTAAGTGTTGGTTTTGTGGAAAATATGGACACCTGAAGAAGGACTCTTGGAAGGAACAACAAGCCTCTAAAGAAGACCCTCCAAAAGAGACAAAGGAAGCAAAAACAATTGCAATAGGTTCAGCAACAGGTTCAGGTACGACTGATGAAGTTTTATCAATTAGTATTGGTTCACGTTATGATCAACAATGGTTATTAGATTTGGATGCTTCAAACCACATGTGTCTTCATAGACACTGGTTTATTACTTACCAATCTATAGATGATGGAGTAGTTTATATCAGAAATGATATTTCATCTAAAGTTGTGGGAATTGGTAGCATTCGAATTAAGATGTTTGATGGAATTGTTAAAATACTAACTGATGTAAGACATGTACTTGAGCTTAGGAAGAACCTAATCTCTTTGGGAGTCTTAGACACAAGAGGTTACAATACTATTGTTAAAGGTGGAGTTATGAAGGTCTATAAAGTAATTCTACTGGTTATGAAAGAAAAGAAGGTTGGTAACCTGTTTCTATTAGAAGGAAGGACTGAATCAGATCATGCGATAGTGGTATCTAAGAACGATAGTGATTCTGTTCGATTTTGGCATCAACGGTTGGGTCATATGAGTGAACAAGGATTAAAGGTATTAACTGATCGCAAGTTACTTCCTAGTCTAAAGTATTTAAAGTTAGATTTCTACCAGCACGATATTTATGGAAAACAGAATAGGCAGAGATTTAAAACTGGAAGACACACCAGTGAAGTAATCCTTGATTATATCCATTCTAATGTTTGGGGACCATCCCCTACTATTTCATATGGAGGATCATCATATTTTGTAACTTTTATAGATGATTTATCTAGGAAGGTGTGGATCTATATGTTAAAGAGTAAGGTTGATGTATTTACAGTTTTCAAGCCGTTTAGAGCTTTAGTGGAAAAGAGCACTAGTAAATCCATTAAATGTTTAAGAACTGATAATGGTGGTGAATTTATTTCAATGGAGTTTGAGAATTATTGCAAGGAATTTGGGATCGATAGGCATAAAACCACTACATATAATCCTCAGCAAAATGGAGTTGTTGAATGCATGAACACGACTCTTCTAGAGAGAGCAAGGAATATGCTTAGTAATGCCAATTTGCAGTAGGAACTATGGGCAGAAGAAGTAACTACAGCTTGTTATCTGGTGAATCGATCACCATCAAAAACAATAGAATGAAAAGTTCGTGAGGAGGTATGGACAGGTCACCCTTGTAATTCTTCTAATCTTAAAGTTTTTGGTTGTGATGCCTATGCTCTAATTTTGAAACATCAACGTTCTAAATTAGATCTAAAATTAAAAAGGCTTATCTTTGTTGGATATGGTGATAGAATTAATGGGTAAAGTTGTGGGATCCTACTTCCCACAAGATCACCATTAACAAAGATGTAATATTTGATGAATCATCTCTCATCAAATCAAATGTAGATGTTCAAATGAAACAAGAAGAAGCACCAAAGTATCAACAAATTCAGTTTGAAACCAATGAAGGTGAACATGAACAAGTTTCAGAAGATGTTCATGAAGATCCTCCTGTGGTAGAGGAAGACATGGATGATGATGACATTCAACATATTGTGGATGAACCACAAACTTTCCTAAGGAGGTCTACACGGGTCAAAAATCCTCCAAGAAGGTATGATGATTTTGTTTTGTCAATTTCTTTAAGTACTAATGATAATGAACCTTCGTGCTATCAAGAAGCTGTGAAGGGTTCAAACAGTGATAAATGGAAAGAAGCAATGAAGGATGAAATGAAAGCATTAGAGAGGAATGCTACATAGAACCTAGTAGAACTTCCAAGAAACAGGAAAACTGTAGGTTGCAAGTGGGTCTACAAGCAGAAGAAGGGTGTTGATAAGGTGGAAAGGTACAAAACAAGGCTGGTTGCGAAAGGATATTCTCAGAAAGAAGGTATTGACTTTCATGATATTTTTTCACCAGTTGTAAATATTGTTTCAATTCGAATTGTGTTGGCATTAGTTGCATTGCCTAATTTGGAGTTGGAGAAACTAGATGTTAAGATTGCTTTCTTACATGGATATTTGGATGAAGAAATTTACATGGAAAAATCAGAAGGGTTCGTTTAGAATCGCAACAAGAAATTTGTTTGCAGGCTCAAGAAATCATTGTATGGTCTGAGGCAGTTGCCCAGACAATGGTACAAGAAGTCTGACTCTTTCATGGTGAACCAACATTATACAAGGAGTGAGTATGATCATTGTGTCTACTTTAAGAAATTGAATAATGGTGTATTCATTATCTTAGTATTGTATGTTGATGATATTCTTTTAGCAAGAAAAATAATAATTGAGATCAACAGGTTAAGGCTTATATGGCTAGGACGTTCGATATGAAAGATCTTGGAGCAGCAAGGCAGATTTTGGGCATAGAGATATTCATAGACAGGAGGAATGGTAAGCTTTGGTTGTCACAACAAAAGTATGTTGAGAATATTATTCCATATTTTCCATAAAATAGCTTATGCAAGGTACATTTATCATTCCTTAGCTTAAGAATTGAATTTTCGAATTTTTTGGCATTAAAATTAAAAATTTATCAGAAATTATAGGATTTGACTAAATCCTGTAATTGCTCCTAGGTTCGTGTACTTGCAGGACAGTTGGGCAAAATATGAGACATGGGTCATGATGATTGATGTAAAAGGATGGATGATTACCTATCAGCTTCTATATCTGAGCTTTCCAAGGGTTTGATCAACGCTGGTCAAACAGGGCCACTTCAGCAGAAAATACCCTGTTTTAGCATAAAATCATGGACAATTTTAGATTTTTTTGGGATTTGTTCATATCTTATGGATCTAAAAGGGGTATTCGACCTTCCTAGCATATTTTATGGATCTGATCATGATCTTTATGAGGTTTCTTAGCATTATTAGTTTCAAAACTCTTGTATAAATACTCCAAGACATAGACTAGTATGACAACCCTTATGTAAATGAAGAAAACTTTGAATTTACAATCTTGAGATTAGTTATATGTTTTTCTCTTGATGATGTCTATGATATGATTATGTGAATGTTGCTGGAAGTACCTTCGTAGCTAAAATGACTCAAGTGTACAAGTGAAGCATTGGAGGGCCCCCTTTGCCAAACTAGTACACTATTCCTTTATGTTCGTTTCAAGTAATCTTTGATATATGTTTTAGATCAGATCTTGTTGTAGATGAGTTTTATTTATATCTTTGTTGTAGTTAGATGAATTGAATAGTTAAGTAATATGCTTAATGTTTCAAAGCCTTACTCATGTTGTGAATGATTTCTTTAATAAGAATTCAATGTGTAGTTTTCTTTCAAGCATTAGGATGATCATGAATTATTTTTGAGTTATTACGCTTTTAGTACTTTTGATTTAACAAGAATTAGTGATGATTTCTAATGAATGAAAGAAAAACAATGAACGCATCTCTTGAATAAGAGTTTTGTCTTTCTAGCATTGATAAGCCTCTGAGCTAGTTTTGAATATCTCTTTGAATGTTTACTGTTGATCAGATGCTCTTTAGGAAACATTTGTTGATTAATGTTGTGAGATCTATGAATAAGAATTCTTAATAGAAGCTTAGAATCTCCTCCATATTCATCTCTTAGAATAGGTTTTGGTTTATATCTTTAAAAAACAACTAAATTATCTCTAAATCCATATATTTTGGATGTGCCTCTAAGTCTTACAAACACCGGATTGACAATCAAATACACTCTAATTTACATCAGTAGGTTGGAGCCTAACATTTTGGTGATGTTGCCGGGGAGGCACATTTAGAGATAGGATTAGAAAACTCATAGGCAGATTTTTCTTTTCTAAAAAAAACTATAAAAAAAAACACAGAACACAATTATTTTTAGTTATGTTTCTTTATGTCTAAACGTAGGGATGATAAAGGCATATTTTTGAAACAAAACCCCCCAAAAACTAATCAACCATCTATAGGAGCAGGGACATCTACAAATGAGAAATATGAATCTACTAAACCAAATGCTGGAAAAATCACTTTGGAAGAATTAGAAGAAAAACAACGTTCAGAACAAAGGTTAACTCTCATAGAAAGACAAATTCTATTGGCTCATGAGGTAAATAAGAAATAGACACAATCAGAAATATCTTCTATAGGAAAGCATAAATAAATAAAAACAACCTATTTTTGAACAAATAGGACAACCTCTTTTTCCAACAGAAATATCTGAATATACCACAGAAAACTTCTTTGCAATGTCAGAAACTGATAGACAAGAAAGGGAGAGAATGGAAAGGAAAATAAATGAATAAAGAGGAAGGAAAGAATGAGAGGACAAAGAATCACATCGAGAAGAAACACAAGGAGGAGGAAATGATGAAGAGGAGGAAGAAGAACATACTGCATTTGCATTTCCAATCGTTGATACACCAACCCTCTTAGGAGATGACATAAAAATGAAGAATATTCCTCCTTCTGTTCTTCCAAATTTCTTTGGTATGTCTACTGAAGACCCTGATGCTTTCATGTTTGAATTTGATATTGTTTGTCGAACATATGGATATACCAATGATGCTCAAAAAATTAGTTTATTTCATACAACTTTGAAAGGATATGCATTGAAATGGTTCATGGGGTTGGGAGAAGCAACCATAGTATATTGGGAAGACATGAAAAATAAATTTATTGCTAAATATCAGCCTTATTGTAAGTCCAAAGACCCTAAAGAAGATATCTTTAAAATGTCTCAAAGTGAAGATGAAATCTTAGAGGAATATCTAGAAAATTTTCTCTATAATGTGCACAAGTATAAGCAATCTAATATTCCTTTGGATGTCATTCGCACTATCTTTTTGAAGGGGATTTCAGATGAAAAATTGGATGCTCTTAATTCAATGGGGGTAGGGGATATTTCTCACCTACCTTTCCCAAAAATTGTTGAATTATGTAAGAAGTACTCAAGGGGAAAAGCTAAAAGAGGACAAGGACAAAAAGATATTGTGACAAAGGCAACCAAATCAATTTCAAATGGTGTTATTAAATCAGAATTAGGGCATCTGTTTGAGAACTTTAAAACTGATATGATGAGCACACTTGGTTCACAAATTGACACATTGAAAGCTAAAAATAAATAAGAGGAACAAGATCAAGTATTATCCATCTTTTGTGCTAAGTGTAGGAAGAAACCTGCATTAAAAAATTGTCCTCCAGACAAAATTCAATTTTGTGGACTGTGTACAGATAACCATGAAACAGATGATTGTCCAAAGTTGAAAGAATTGCAGGCTACTAACGTGGAAGAAGAACAAGGAATGGAATCTATTTACTACTTAGCACCAAGGAAACCTTGGCAACCACGTTTCATAGGTATGTCACAAAATTATTCTCCTCAATTCTCTCAACAGTTTCCTCAAAATTTTCAATATCCTATTCAAAATTCATGGAATGCACCCATGCCTTGGTAAGCTTGGCCTCCTTAGCAGAACCAAAACCAACCTCCTCAAGGTTGGCGAGGATATTCTCATGGGAATCAACCATACCAACAGCCCTACCAACCTTTTCCTTATCAACAATTCCAGCAGAATCAACCATCAAATTCATATTCTCAGCAATCACTACCTGCACCACAACTAACCCAGCCACAACAACTCCAACTACCATATAACCAACCTCCACCTAGACCAACTCAATTACCATCCCAACCAATCTCAAATCCTAATAACAAAGTGGAAAAACCCATGTATAACATTGATGAAGGAACATCATTTTCTACATACTCAATCCTTCCTCTTCATAATATCCACTTAAGGTCTGGAAAACTTTTAAAAAATGATTCTCCTATTATTATAGAAGAACAAATTGAAAAAGAGGAGATTCCTAGCACAGAGAAATTACCAATAGACAATCAAATCCAGAAGAGTAAAACATTAAATACCCAAACACCTCCTTTTCCAGAAAGGTTGGTTAAGGAAAAATTACCAATCTCTCTTCCTGAGTTTGATGTCTTAGATGAATTAAAGAATGCTTGTGTGAAAATTCCTTTATTGAAAGATATCAAAGATATCCCAATCTATACAAAAGCAATTAAGGAATTATGTTCAAAGAAAACTAACAAAATAAAGAATGATCCACCAACAATTCATGTAATTGGAAATTTAGCAGGCCTAATGTCAAATATTGTTTCAATTGAAAAATAGGTTGACCCAGGAATTCCAATGGTAACAATAACAATCAACAATTTTTCAATCTCTAAAACATTAATTGACTTAGGAGCAGCTATCAATGTAATGACATTAGAGACAATGAGATATTTGAATCTGCAAAATCTTCGACCAACCACTACAGTCCTAGAATTAGCTGATAGATCTAAAGTAGTTCTTGAAGGTATACTTGAAGATATCATAATTTCTTTGGATTCTTGGGAGTATCCAGTAGATTTCCTAGTTCTTCAACCAAAATCTAATCTAGGAGGCCATCCATTGATTCTTGGAACTGAAAGGAAACAAATCACACTTTATCCTCCGGCTCAAAAACCTTCAGTAATAGATCAATTACTATGTCTTGATGAAACAAAGCAACAACATAAAGAAGTAATTCAACCTATCTTAAGTATTAATCAAGCCTTTGATTTTAGAGAGGAAAATAATGAAGATCTGTTAGACTATTTCATTTATGAACCAAATATCTCGGAGGAATTAAAAGAGATACAATACATTGTTGTAGATCAGATATTAGGACAAACCTTTCAAGAAAATTGCACAATCCATTCTTTAGAGTCAGCATTTAATAACATTTTTCCAGTTATTTCCATGGAAAATACTCAAAGAAAGATAATTTAAATTAGTCCTGGGAAATATTTGAATATTGGCACAAAATTTGAACCATCTCAGGAAGAACAATTGATTGCATTATTGAAGAAATATCATAAAGTATTTTCTTGGGAATATAGTGATATGCAGGGGATTCATCCTAAAACATGCACTCATCATATCTACACAAATGATAACATGAGACCTCTTAGACAACCACAACGAAGAATGAATCCAATGTTGAAAGAGGTATTCAAAGAAGAATTGCAAAAATTATTAAAGGTGGGATTCATCTACCCTATCTCTGACAGTCAAAGGGTTTCTCCATTAGTTGTTGTACCTAAGAAAAATGGAAAATGGAGAATTTGTGTAGACTATAGAGAGTTAAACAAAGCAACACTGAGAGATCATTTTCCATTACCATTCATAGATCAAGTCTTAGATGCACTAGCTGGGAAAATATATTTTTTCTTCCTAGATGGATTTAGTGGCTATAATCAAATCAATATAGCATTATAAGATCATGACAAAATTACTTTTACATGACCTTGGGGTACATATGATTATAAGGTATTACCTTTTGGTTTATGTAACGCTCCAGCTACTTTTCAAAGAGCAGTCTTGGCCATTTTTGCAGATTTAATACATGAATGTGTAGAGGTATGCATGGATGATTTCTCTATGCATGGTAATTCTTTTGATAATTCCTTGAAAATTTTGGAAAAAGTCCTAATAAGATGCATAGAAACAAATTTTTCTCTTAGCAATAAAAAATGTTTCATGATGTTAACTGAAGGAGTAGTATTGGGCCATCATATTTCATCATCAGGAATTACAGTGGATCCTACGAAAATACAAATCATTGTGAACCTACCAGAACCAATCAGCCAAAAGGATGTGAGAAGTTTCCTTGGATATGTAGGCTATTACCAAAGATTCATTGAAAATTTTAGTAAAATAGCCTTGCCATTATTCAAATTACTTGAAAAAGATGTACATTTTCATTGGGATACTAATTTTTAAACTGCCTTTCAGAAGCTCAAAGAAAAGTTATCAACAACACCTATCTTAAGAGGGCCTAATTGGGCTTTGCCATTTCACATCTCTACAGATGCATCAGATACTGCAATAGGGGCATCATTGGGTAAAAAGGAAAATCTTACGACTTATGGTATTTACTTCATTAGCAAAACTTTAACCCCTGCAGAATTGAATTACACAGTCACAGAGAAAGAAATGTTGGCAGTAGTACATGCTGTGAATAAATTTTGTCACTACATCATTGGTTATGAAGTATTTATCCATACAGATCATTCTTCCATAAGATATCTCATGAAAAAACCTATTACTAATGGCAGGATAACAAGATGGTTGTTATTGATGCAAGAATTCAACATCATAGTCTTGAATATACCTGGAAAGGAAAATCAAGTAGTTGATTTCCTATCTTGATTAAAAACCTCTAGTGAGATTGTTCCTGTCTCAGATAATTTTCCTGATGAGCACCTATTTTCCATTTCAGTTATAACTCCATGGTATTCTAATATAGCTAACTATTTATCATCAGGGATGTTACCTCCTTCTTTTACATCCAAAGAAAAGAAAAATATAATTAAACAAAGTGCTAGATACACATGGATTGATGGAGACATCTTTTATATAGGATATGATCTCATAATTAGAAGATGTGTACGACAAGATGAGATTTTAGAAATATTAAAAGCTTGTCATGATGAACCTTGTGGTGGTCATTTTTCAGATAAGAGGATAGCATACAAAATACTCAATTTAGGGTATTATTGGCCATCCATCTT
Organism: Picea engelmannii; assembly: GCA_009831015.1. Classification (NCBI taxonomy): domain Eukaryota; kingdom Viridiplantae; phylum Streptophyta; class Pinopsida; order Pinales; family Pinaceae; genus Picea; species Picea engelmannii. The sequence goes on from ML780603.1 coordinate 676,997, forward strand.
TAAAGATTCCAAGAAATATGTTAGAAGCTTTGATAGCTGCCAAAGGATGGGAAAGCCACTTCCAACTGATGAGATGCCCCTCAAGCCACAAGTTCACATTGAGCCATTTGAAAAATAGGCTCTTGATTTCATTGGTCCAATGAATCCACCATCAAAAGGGAAGCAATACATCTTAGTATGTACTGATTATGTTACAAAGTGGGTGGAAGCCAAAGCATTAGTGAGAGTTACAAAACAATCAATGGTCAACTTTCTCTTTGAAGAAATATTTGTCAGATTTGGAGTGCCCCGAGAGATTGTAATAGACCAAGGAGCACAATTTACTTCTAAACTGGTGCAAGACATAGCAAACAAATATCAGATGGCATCGGAAATATACACCCTATCATCCACAAGAAAATGGACAGGTGGAATCTACTAACAAAACTTTGGAAGCAATCATGACCAAGATAGTCCAAATACATAGGAAAGATTGGTTAGATAATCTTCACGAATCATTATGGGCATACAGAATCACCTGGAAAAACAGTATTGGGTTCACTCCTTATCAGCTGGTCTATGGTAAGCAAGTTTTGTTACCTATAGAATTTCAACTTCATACTTTTAAACTAGCAGCTGATTTAGGAATAGATATTTCCGAGGCACAAAAAGAGAGGATCATGCAATTAAATCAGTTGGATGAGATGAGATAGGCATCAATTGAACACAACATTCTGATACAACAACAAAGGGCACATTGGCATGATAAGTACATCAAGAAGAAACAATTCAAAGTGGGAGACTGGGCTTTGTTATTTGATTCAAAATTCAAAAATTTCAAAGCTAAATTTACAACTCATTGGCTTGGTCCATATGAGATTGCAGAGGTATATGACAATGGCTCTGTCAAACTACAAACAATAGATGATGAGGCTAGTTCATTCACAGTCAATGGACATAAACTAAAGCTCTACAATAGGCCTGTCAACAAGGAAGACTTTTTACAGCAGATATCTCAACAGAATGAGATGGAAGTGTTGGACAGACACAATCATGTGTCTCCTTCACATTCCTCATAAAAAAAAAAAAAACCGAAATATTATACAAAATAAAAATAAAATAAAAAAGATATAAAAAAATATATTAAGAAAAAAAAATAATAATAATAAAGGGAGTTTAGTTGTGAAAACCCAAGCAACTAGCACAATATAAACTCAAATTTTCATTGGAAAACCAAGTCAAATTGGCCAATCAAAATTCTCCAAAAACATTTTTATTAACTTCTAGTTTCATTTACAGATTACATTTGTACATACCAGTTTTTGAAAAGTTTTTATCTCAAAGACTTGAGGACAAGTCACTAAATAAGGCTGAGGGGGATAAGGTATAAATTTTTGAAAATTATTTGAAGACCTTTCAAGCCTTCTTTAGATGGCGGCATTCATTTCAAAGAGAAATGCATCTAGCAGAGGGACCTGAGAAAGAATATCAACTTCATCTAGCAGAGGGAACTGAGAAAGAGTATCAACTTCATCCAGCAGAGGGACCTGGGAAAGAATATCAACTTCATCCAGCAGAGGGACCTGAGAAAGAGTATCAACTTCATCCAGCAGAGGGATCTGAGAAATAATATAAACTTCATCCAGCAGAAGGACCTGAGGAGGATACTAAGAAAAAAAAATACAAAAATAACTTTATCAAATTTGAGTACTTACAACAACATTCCAGCCAGCTTCAATCAAGAAAACACAATGAACAAACAAGTTAGTATACATTTTTCTTTTTAATACTTTAAAAAATTGGAAAATTCTTCATAAGATAAAGCAATGATAAAAATCCTATCCTTCCCTTCCCCTACATCATATTTTCATCACTTCATTTCATATACCCTCAAAGAATCAAAGATGGTACTCAAAAAAACCAATTTTGGTCTCTAAGGGAGCTATAAGGAAAGAATTGGGTTTTCAAATTCAAACAACAAGAGTATGGTCAATAAAGAGGTTCTTTTTGTAAAAAATTTATGGTTTTTAACCCAAAAATATTTACACACATTTTTCAAAACAAGTTATCAAACTGATCCTACAAACACATTGTTTTGAGCTGTAAAAGCTCTGTTTTATGAAGACATAAGTTGCATACACATATGGAGACATAAGTTGTTGTTTGCACATAGACTGAATTGTTGTTTGCATAAATGAAAGGTTGTTTGCATACATATTGAGGAAGGGGTCATAAGGAGAACCCCAAGGCAACAAGCCCAAAATAACCTATGGGGAGGAGAATAACAAGAAGCATGGCGAAAAAGGAAAAAGAATTCGAGGAAGAAGATAAGATTTTCACCACATATGAAAGGAAATCAAGAAAACACCAACAAGTTCAAAAAGGACAAATAAAACAAAGTGATGATGAAGCACAACAAGCATAGTATGCACATATTCAGACTTTGGAGAAACAAAAAGAGTCACAATCATTGGAAAATGATGATTTTGAAGGACAAGAAACTTCCACATATGAGAAAATGAGAAAAGATGTGGAACAATTAATTGAAGATATGAAAGATGAATATCAACCTCTACAGAAAGTAGAAAAAAGAGAAGAAATGGCTGGTGAGTCTACATCAGAACTCGATAAGAAAAGCAAGAAAATAAAGAAAATGAAAAGAAAAATCAAGGAAATTGAAGTCCTGGAAAGGTACATAAAAACAGAGAAAAAAATGTTAAGGACTCAAATCCATAGAAAACAAGAAGAGAATGAAACCTTGAAGAAAAGGAATAAGAAGCTTCAAAAGAAAAACAAACTAATCTCCAAACAGGCCTACAAATGCTTTCAGCAGAAGAAGGCATACAAAGAAAAATATCAAAGAATGAAAGCTCTTCATACAACTCAGGTTAATATGGAGACATTGTTGCAGGCAGAAGAGGTGGCAGAACATCACTGACAGAGGTTCAAGAACATTTGTTTTTGTGCATGAGGACATGCAAAGTCTTCCTCTTGGGGGAGATGTTGAGTACATTTTTATGCTTCCTTCCACTCCATAAACTATACTTTTGCCTCCAAAACCATCCATTTTGCCTTCATATTATTCCACATTTTCCATAAAATAGCTTATGAAAGGTACATTTATCATTCCTTAGCTTAAGAATTGAATTTTCGAATTTTTTGGCATTAAAATTAAAAATTTATCAGAAATTACAGGATTTGACTAAATCCTGTAATTGCTCCTAGGTTCGTGTACTTGCAGGATAGTTGGGTGAAATCTGAGACATGGGTCGTGATCCTTGATGTACAAGGATGGATGATTACCTATCATCTTCGAGATCCGAGCTTTCCAAGTGTCTGGTCAACGCTAGTCAAACATGGCCACTTCAACAGAAAATACCTTGTTTTAGCATAAAATCATGGACAGTTTTAGATTTTCTTGGGATTTGTTCATATCTTATGGATCTAAAGGGGGTATTCGACCTTCCTAGAATATTTTATGGTTTGATCATGATTTTTAAGAGGTTTCTTAGCATTATTAGTTTCAAAATTCTTGTATAAATACTCCAAGACATAGACTAGTATGACAACCCTTATGTGAATGAAGAAAACTTTGAATTTACAATCTTGAGATCAGTTCTGTGTTTTTCTCTTGATGATGTCTATGATATGATTATGTGAATGCTGTTGGAAGTACCTTCTTAGCTGAGACGACTCAAGTGTATAAGTGAAGCATTGGAGGGCCCCCTTTGCCAAACTAGTACACTCTTCCTTTATGTTATTTTCAAGTAATATTTGATATATGTTTTAGATCAGATCTTGTTTTAGATGAGTTTTATTTATATCTTTGTTGTAGTTAGATGAATTCAATAGTTAAGTAATATGCTTAATGTTTCAAAGCCTTACTCATGTTGTGAATGATTTATTGAATAAGAATTCAATGTGTAGTTTTCTTTCAAGCATTAGGATGATCATGAATGCTTTTTGAGTTATTATGCTTTCAGTACTTTTGATTTAACAAGAATTAGCGATGATTGCTAATGAATGAAAGAACAAAAATGAATGCATCTCTTGAATAAGAGTTTTGTCTTTCTAGCATTGATAAGCCTCTGAGCTAGTTTTGAATATCTCTTTGAATGTTTATTGTTGATCAAATGCTCTTTAGGAAACATTTGTTGATTAATGTCGTGAGATCTATGAATAGGACTTCTGAATAGAAGCTTAGCATATCCTCCATATTCATCTCTTAGAATAGATTTTGGTTTATATCTTTAAAAAGCAACTAAATTATCTCTAAATCCATATATTTTGGATGTGCCTCTAAGTCTTACAAACACTGGATTGACAATCAAATGCACTCTAATTTACATCAGTAGGTTGGAGCCTAACAAATATACTTTTGAGGTTTGGTATGAATGATGTGAAACCAGTTTCAGTCCCTTTGGCTTCCCATTTTAATATTTCTTCAAGTTTATGTCCTAGTACAAAAGAAGAAAAGGAATATATGTCTCAAATACCATATGTTAATGCAGTAGGAAGTTTAATGTATGTGATGGTTAGTAAAAGGCCAGATATTTCACATGCAGTTGGGGTTGTCAGCAGGTATATGGAAAATCCAGGTAAAGAGCATTGGGCAGCATTGTAATGGGTGCTTCGATATATAAGGGGCACAAGTGATTACTGTATCACCTATAACAGTGGTCGTGAGTTAGTCTGTGGATATGTTGATTATGATTTTGTAGGTGATTTGGACAAGAGAAGGTCAACTTCAGGGTATGTATTTACTCTTGCAGGTGGAGCTATTAGTTGGATGTCAAAGCTACAAAACATTGTTGCTTTATCCAATATAGAAGCAGAATATGTAGCTGCTTCACATGCTTACAAAGAGGCAGTTTAGTTGAAAGGTTTTTTTGGTGAGTTTGGAAGGATGCAAGACAAAGTAAAGTTACTTTGTGACAGTCAGAGTGTTATTCACTTGGCTAAGAATCCATCCTATCACAGTAAAACAAAACATATACCTATCAAGTACCATTTTGTAAGACAGATCATCGATGAAGGTGGAGTCTCTCTTGAGAAAGTGCATACAAAGGAGAACTACACAAACATGTTCACAAAACCAGTATTGTTAGAGAAGCTACGATGGTGCTTGGCTTCTCTTGGCTTGCAGAAAAGGTGATGAACAAAGAAAGAGTAAGGTATCGGGTTAATTGTTGTCAAGGTGGATATTTTTGGAAACTGGTGACAACAAATTTTTCCATGAATAGGATTTCAGATCCTATAATCCAGCATTAGTTGTAACTAATATGACCAAGTTAGAATATGGATGAGATTACATTTAATAATCAGTTACTAATGTACATTGCTATAAATTGATGTATGCTCATAGAGGTGTGAGAGATGAGTGTGAGCCTGCTATAATATCCTTGATATGAATCATAAGTGGATGTAGCTCAACGTTTGGGTGAACCACATAAATTGTTGTGTTTCTTGTCTACATTATTATTGATTGTCTTATGTGATATTTTTGTTTACGCATTTTCAAATAAAACAATCCCTACATTTTTTTATTTTTTGTCAGCCTCTTGATGTCGATATTTCCATTGTGCTTTGTGACCATTTTGCTACCACAATCGAAAATTATCTCTCTTGGAAAACCATAGGGTGTAGTGATCAACACCAATAATCACGAGGTGCCAACCAGATCTAGGGTTTATGGAGATATGACATAAAAGATGTATCTTCCACCATTATATATATATATATATATATGGATCATGACCATGTAAAAACTAACCATGAAGGAGCCTAGAGAAGAAGACTACCAATTTATTCAAACCAAAAGAATTGAACCACTGAAGTAGTTCCAACCCTAAAGAATTATACCTCAATGCCCTTTGGAGATAATGACTTCCTTATCCAACCGATTACCAAAAAGAAAAATGTAAAAACCCCTTAGTGGAGAAGTCCAAATATTTCCTCTCGCCATATAGACCAAGGAAATCGAATCTGATCTACCAGCTTATAGGAGATGTGTAGTTTTCGATCGAAGAAATACTCTATGTAATCCCTCATCACCATCTCCTTTGATCCCTCATCACCAACTCCTATGATTTATCCATGATTTGTTATGCCTAGAGACTGATTTATGTTATGATTACAACTATATATGTACGTTTTGCTATGAATAAATCTAATAAACACAACCTCCAGAGAATAGGTTAGGTTTGTTTTTTATATAATATATAAAAAAATACACCCTATCCCATCCTCCTCTTAGAAACAAGCCTCTCCCCCATTGAGAGCATGGCTATGACTAGATACCTAATGTATAAGAACAAGTTAAACAACATGAAAGACAAGAGGCTACCTAAAATTTCTTCAAAATCAAGTCATAACCACCATTGACTCAAGTGAGGCTGGCATAAAACACCCAGTCTTGGCTAATCTATTGGGGAATCATGGAAGAGACCATTTTGCAGAATAAAGATACTATTAAAAAAAAATTCAAATCAAAATTTAAGGAAAAAATGTGGTGTGATAAAGAGTTAGAGGAAAAAATAAAATTAAGGTATTATAAATATGTAATCAACCCTAATCTAGAAGATGAAAATAATATATCTATTTTTCCAAGTGTAAAGAAAAAAATAAAGATTGCTAAGATAAGAACAAATTCTCACGAGCTCCATAGTGAAACTGGGCATTGGTCAATTCCTAAAACACCATGGGATGAAAGAGTGTGTCACCTTTGTGACACTAAGAAGGTTGAAGATGAAAAGCACTTTCTCTTAGATTGTCCAGCCTATACCCATATTAGATCTCATTTTCAAAATATTTATCACACTACCAACCTTCCTAACCTCTTAACTCAACAAATGTATGGTGATCTTGGAAAGCTCCTCTTGATGTTTTTCGAGCACAATTTTTTTTTTCTAAAGAATCACAAGCAATCACTTACCCTCTTAAGGTCTGATAGACCAATTTAGTCTTAGTGGACATTAATCATCATCATGATAATAGCTTGTTTTATCGTATTACTAAAAATAAGTACTACATAAAGTATATTCATGCTTGTATTGAAAGGGAATAATACTTCTCTGTGGTTTTGAACGGGAATAATACTTCTCTGTTTTTTTGAAGGAGATATTTTATTTCTAACATTATATCTCTAGTGTTTTGAAAGGGAATAATATTTCTCTATGGTTTTGAAGGGTAACTTCTCTGTAGTTTTAAAAATGTTCTATGAACACCTACACTTGAAGAGTCACTTTTTACTTTGATTTAATTTTAATTTAAAATATATTTATAATCTAGTAAAGTGTTAAAATTAAAGAGATTTAAATATATTTAATTTTTAAGTTTAATAAGTAAAATTTTATTTGAAATATAATAATTAATATCTTTATTATCAATTAATTTATTTATTTTTCCATTTTTAAAGTCAATCCAAAACAATAATTGTCAGGGGAACTTCTGTGATGTTTTCAAAATGTTATCTGCATTTTTGAATAATTTTTGGTTCTAGCTTCCTCCGTTGGTTGAGCACTTGGGCACCTAAATTCGTTCTAGCTTCTTCAACCCGATGAGCACCTAGACAAATCAGGTGAGTCACTTTTTACTTTGATTTACTTTTAATTTAAAATATATTTATAACCTAGTAAAGTGTGAAAATTAAAGAGATTTAAATATATTTAATTTTAAAGTTTAATAAGTAAAAGTTTATTTGAAATATAATAATTAATATCATTATTATCAATTAAAAAAAAAAAATCCATTTTTAATGTCAATCCAAAACAATAATTGTTATTTTTTTTTCTCTTGTTTTCAATATGAGCACTCCACCACCTATTCCAAAAACTCAACCTATCAGGGGGAGGCCCCCCAAAATCACCCTAGATATCATTTATGATTATATGGAATCATTATAAAAAATGAGAGAAGAGGGCCAAATAGAGTTAGAATCATTAGAAAAAAGGAGTGAAGAAATAAACTTAAAACTCCAAATAGAGATAGAGGCAATGCTTGATAAACAAAAATTAGACTCTTCAAAGATACCATTAAAAATCAAATAGAGGATAGATTCTTAGGGTTCAAGAGTGAATTGCAGACAATGAAGGATAGGATTCAAGAAATGGAAAATATAAAAAATCAACCCAAGAAGGAGAGGTTGAAGAAAATCACAACTTGAGAGATAGGATTAAAGAGATAGACGAAAAACTAAAAACTAACCAACAATTTGACCCTTAGTATTCTGGAAAACAAATTGGATATCAAACCCATCAAATAGGAAATGAATAAGCCAACCGAATTGAACCATGAGCGTAATAAAATATTCTTGAACCTCATAATTTTTGGCATAAAAGAACAACAAGAGGAGGATACACTAGCAATAGTAAAAGAAGAATTAAATAATAAATCACAAATTGATGCAACTTACCTCATAGAAGCAAAGAGGCTAGGAAAAATAATTGATCACAAAGATAGGTTGATCCATGTCAAATTGAGTTGTAATGACCATAAATATAGCATAATAAGTAAATATCCGAGCTTAAATGGGCCAGGAATATTTATAAATGAAGACCTCATTCTCGAAGACCAAGATGAATCAAGGAAGGAAGTTCAAAAGGTAAAAGAAGCTAGGAAAGAAGGAAAATGGGAAATAATGAGATATCGAAAAGCTATTGTTAGGGATAGAGACCAGAAGGGTAATAATAAATAGGAATTTGGTACACTCATGATCCTTTTTTGGAATTGTTGTGGATTTCCATGGCCCAAAGGTCCTATGATAAGTTGGATCCCGAGTAATATTGATATTATTTGTCTAGTTAAAACTTGGGAGAATGAAGAGTCTAAGGTCCCTAACATATAAGGATTTGTCTTGTGGTCTGCATGGAACAAAAAGTCCCACGGTAGAGGGATAGGAGACATAGCTTGTTATATTAGAAAGATAATTTCTCCTCACATTCAACTTCATAAGATCGACCCTCTCAATCAATACATTTGGATAGAAATTTCAGACACCAATGCTAAGAAGATGTATATAGAAATTTGTTATTTTGCACCTATTAATTCTACTTTTTATAAGAAAAACAATCTAGATAGCAATTGTCCCTATAATAATTTAGAACAAGATATTTATAGTTTGAAAAATGAAGGTAATATCCTCCTACTAGGAAACTTTAATGTTAGGACTGCAGCTAAACAAGCTACTCTTTTAAGCATTGATTCCAACCATAATCTTTTATGGCTAGATGAGGACCTTGTTTTATCTAATAGCTACAAAAGAAGCTTTGAAGACCTAATTGATAATTTGTTTGGTACTGAGTTGGTCAAGATTTGCAGATCTCAAGACCTAATAATTTTCAATGGAGTAATAAAGTGTCCAAACTCCAACCATATGACTTGTATTCATGGGCTAGGTAGTAGTTCCATAGATTATGTGATATCTGATATCCCTGTTTCCAACAAAATAACGAGTTTTTACCTTTTAAATGACCATGAACCTGACTATGATAAAAAATCTTTAACCCTAACTCTAAACTTTTCCATGCACATGAGCTCCATTGAAGAGAATTATGATAATCAAAGGAAATTTTTCTTTTACAAAAATAAATTTGACCTTTTCTTAAAGGATTTAAATAGTAAATTACATCTCCTAACTTATAAGGACAACATTGAAGAACTCTATCATAATTTTACAACTACCCTTTCCACTTCTATTAACATGTTCTCTTTCGAGGTGCCCTGTAAAAAGAATAATAGAACGACCAACCCTTGGTATGATAAAGAATGTAAAATTTCTAGGAAATCCATTAGGGATGCTTCTAATGATTCCTTAAAACTCGATAAGATCAATACATACAAATACCTAATTAAAAGGAAAAAAAAGGTATTATATCAATAAAAGGAAAGAGAAACTTTCACAACTATCTAAGTTGAATCCTAAGAAGTTCTGGAGCCATATTATAAACCACAATACTAGAGAAAGTAATATAATTCCCTTAAGGGACTGGAATTCCTACCTTAAAATTCTTTAAGAGTTCCCTAATGCCATGGACACCATTCTTATTGTCCCTACAGAGGATGAATTTTTTTTCTTTAGATGACATATAGTTTGGGGTTAAGAGGCTTGCAAATGGGAAAGACAAGGACATTGAAGGCTACCAAGATAAAAAAAAATTAAAATCGGAGGGTCTATCCTTATCCCTCACATACACAATCTCTTCAATTTAGCAGTCAAGAAGGGATTCCCTAAACCCTAGACATAAATCCTCATTGTTCTTGTTTTTAAAAATAGGGATAGAAACATTCCCTCTAATTATAGGACCATTATGATTAGCCCGATTTTAGCCAAGCTTTATGGAATTATTTTGGAAAAGAATATTAGCCTTTGGCTAGAAATTCATGGAAAAAGAGATAAAGGCTAGGTTGGGTTTAGGACATATCATTCAAATGTGGACCATATTGTTACCTTTACGATCATTTCAGAGGAGTTTAGAAATACTAAAACCAATCATTTTTGGTTTTTTGTTGACTTTAGAAAAGCTTTTGACATGGTTCCTAGGAAAAACCTATGGAATAGGTTGGAAGAGATAAAATTTCCTCTCGAGTTGAGGGATGTTGCAATAAGGATGTATGAGAACATTATTTATAAGTTTAAAAACACTGAGGGCTAGTCGAAAGAGATTAACTATAATATTGGAGTCAAACAAGGTTGTCCCTTGTCACCTACCCTTTTTGGAATATACATTGACAATTTAGAAGATTGCTTGGAAAAAGCAAGATCTGTCGGCCCTACTCTCACTGGTATAGTAATCAATCTTCTTCTTTATTTTGATGATATCATTATTATGGCAAGGATTCCTCGTGATCTTGAAAACCAACTAAGAATCCTCAAGTATTTTTTCTCCAATATGGGTATGACTTTTAATACTAACAAGACTAAGGTCATGATTATTAAATCCAAAAACATCACTTATGATACCTTTATATATGACAACAACAACTTCAAGGAAGTGACTTCATAGAAATATCTTGGAATTAATACTCACCACAAGCTCAACTGGAATTATAGCATTGAGAAAAGGATTATTAGGGGATAGAAAGATTATTATGGGCTTGAAAACAATTGTAAATAAGTCAATCTTTGGATATGGGATCACAAGAAACTCCTCTTTGAGACTCTCATTACACATGTTATTATTTATGGATGTGAAGTCTTGGGTTGTAGTATCTCTCGTGAATCTTGGAGAAAGATATACCAAATACAAAAGAATTTTATAACCTATAATCTAAAAATTATAGGAAATATGCCCTATCACATCCTCCTCTTAGAATCAAGTCTCTCCCACATTGAGAGCACAGCTATGACTAGATACCTGGTGTATAAGAACAAGTTAAAAAAACATGGAAGACAAGAGGCTTCCTAAAATTGCTTCAAAATAGAGTCATAACCACCTTCGACTCAGGTGAGGATGGCATAAAGATGCTTGGTCTTGGCTTAACTATTGGGAAATCGTGGAAGACACCATTTTACATAATAAAGATACTATTAAAAATATCATCAAAACAAAATTTAAGGAGAAAATGTGGTGTGATAAAGAGTTAGAGGCAAAAAGAAAATTAAGGTATTATAAGTATGTTATCAACCCTAATCTACAAGATCAAAATTATCTATCTATTTTGACAAGTGTAAAGAAAAAAATAAGCATTGGTAAGATAGGAACAAATTCTCACGAGCTCCATAGTGAAATAGTGAGTTGGTCAATTCCTAAAATGCCATGGGATGAAAGAGTGTTTCACCTTTGTGACACTAATAATTTTGAAGATGAATAGAACTTTCTCTTAGATTGTCCATCCTATACCTAGATTATATCTCATTTTTAAATTATTTGTCACACTACCAACCTTCCTAACCTATTAACTCAAAAAATATATAGGGATCTTGGAAAACTTTTCTTAATGCTTTTCGAGCACATAAAAAAATTTCTAAAGAATCGCAAGTAATCACTTACCCTCTTAAGGTCTGATAGACCAACTCAGTCTTAGTGGATGTCAATCATCATCATATACTAATATACATATTTTATATAATAGCAAGAGGTAGGAAGAGTTATAAAAAAATCAACTCATTAGTTAGAAACATACTATTGCTTCTCACATCTATCAAATGATGTAACCACTATATTTGTGTTTTTCCTTCATGCTCAGATCAAATTTATACTAGATATGTATTTTCCTTCACACTGAGATCAAATCTATACCAGATTTATGTTCAGATTATGTTCATATTGGAGTAATGGTTGCACATATGGAAAAAAATTATATGATAATTCTCATGAATAAGTTTTATGCAATATGCAAATAGTCATTGAAGAAAACAATAAAGTCTAGAGTAAAATTTACATATAGAAATATTTAGATCTTTATTATTTTACATTTGTTATCAGATATACAACTAAATATATGGTATTTAGATAGATCCATAGGCCTTGAGGGTTGAAATCCTTGGCTCTAAAACCATATGTAATGTCCCACAAATTTAATAGTGATAAATCCATACCATAACCAATTAAATAACCATTAATTTGTAATAAAGCAAACTCTAATGAAGTTTAATCCATTAATAAAAGAGGTGAAGGCATACATGTGTTGAAGAACCAAAATTACATGCAAGAGGTGAGTTCATGAATGCAACCATACTCTCATAATTAATCTCACAACCACAACACAAAGTCGGGGATGACTCTCCACCCAATCGTATACCTTACTACTCTAATATTTAGCATCACGTCACCCCCGAACCCCCAATATACTACCTACCAGTGAATCCTTATCATTACCCCTCTCTATAGCTTTAGACAAATAGAGATGTCATTTTCTCATCATTTTTCTTCTTTATATAGAGTTCATATGAGGTAAAAAAACAAATCTCTAGGGTCCATTTTAATTATTTATTATATTTTAGGGTTTCTCCATTAATTATGGTTACTTATTTTACCATTCTCTTTAATTTCCCTAATATCCATAATAAATACTTATTATAACTCCGCTTAGGATAATTATTATACACTTATTTATTATTGTTTATTTCAATAAGTGTTTTTTATCATCATTTAGGAGAATTATTATATTCCTATATATTTAATAATAATAATAATATGGGGTATGACATGGATAGAGGTATCTCAAGCATTGAGGCAAGGTGACCAAGGACTCGAGTAACCTTATAGCTAGGAAAAAACGATAGGGAAAGATTGGTAGTGATGGTGAATGAAAGAGTGATACTACAGAAAACTAAAAGTGGATGAAAAAACATGCATACATATTTATAGTATTTTTATTAATACAAAAATTTCAAATTCAACTAAAATAATATAACAAATTTCACAATCCTAGATTAACATAATTTATTCATTTTTTTTATTATAAAATTTGTGTTGCAATAGAAAAGGTGAAAATATCATCATTATATTCCGTATTACAATTCTAGAAGAACTCTATAATATTGCAAGATCAATAAGTAGTGATTCTAATATATTATTTATGTTCCTTCCCATATCATAAATATCTATTTTTTTTAATTTTTTTTCAAATAAACCTTGATTTATACTTGATCATGTTAATCATAACCTAGATTTATCCCAACAATTGGTATTTTATTCAAACAATTTATATTTATGCTTGATCATGTTAATCATAACCTAGATCTATCCCAACAATGGGTAATTTATTCAAACAATTTATATTTAGTTTTTAATATTAATTATTTTTTTTATATATTAATGCACATTTATGTTTGTATTACTTTATATTACATTTTCATTTGAAATATATTTTGATTGTGTAATTTTATTATTTTAAACTTTAAAAAATAAAAATCATAATTTTTTATAAATTTAAAATATAAATTTGCATTGGTAGTTATATTGAAAATATGTTATTGGTTTCACTTTTGAAAGTAAATGACATTGGAGAGAGTAAAAGTGAATGTCTTAAAATATAAATTTGTATTGGTATTTATATTGAAAATATGTTATTGGTTTCACTTTGGAAATTAAATGTCATTCGAGAGAGTAAAAGTGAATGTCCAACTTTAGTAATTAATAGGATAAATGTTGTTAAACATAAAAATAAAACTGAACGTAAATTTATAGTTGATGGCACAAATGTTGTAATCTTTTCCACGCTTATTAATAAAAACACTACACTTTTTTTTAATATAAATATATATTTTAAAATAATACAAATTTGATAATTAAATATATTTTATACTCATATATTTGTGTATATTTTTGATAATTTAAATATATTTTAAAATAATAAGAAATTTGAATTTTTTTTTATTGATTATACATTAAAATAATGGTGTTGTCTATTTTTTCTACAATTTTTTTTTTTTTTTTTGCCAAAATTGTGGTTTTTTTAGTTGGAATTCGACGACATAATTTTGTACAAAAATCACAATTCTATGTTTTTTAAATTATATTTTGGAATTCAAAAATGGATTCAACTTGTTGAAAAAACCATGGGACACTCGGATTATACAAAATTAATCACTCAAATATGCAGATCCAACGTATTCTCACCGTATTTTGGGTAAAATCAAACAGAAAATATCGTCGAAAAGTGGCGAAAATGTAGAACAATTAGACTATGACGAAAATGATTTCATTTAAATTTGTCCATATATTTTATGATGTGGATGATATTGTCACGTTATAACATTCTATGGATTTATAGTGTATTCCAGTAACTCCATGAGTTAAATAAACATAAAGAAGAACATGAAGCATCTAAAAGTACCACGTCAAGTTTGTATTGAATATTTTAATTTATGTAGCTTGTAATTAGTCAAGAAGGAGAGAAGGAAGATTTAAGGGTGGAAGGAAAAGAGAAACAAGTTTGATTCCAAGATACGGGGTTGGAATTTCAAAATCGACGAGTTCATCAAATTTGATGTTGTTTCCAATTTCAATTACCATTATACATGTTTTAATGAATATTGTTAATGATTATTAAGAAAAATAGTTGTATTTGATGAAGCGAGACAATTTTCCCCTCAAATTCCATCCCATGGAGATATCATGTTCATTTCCCTTCTAATTGAACATCCTTGGACTCTGAATAACCTATGTAAGATAACAAAATTATAAGAAAAATTCAATGTGCTCGTATTTAGATTTTATTTTTTAAATGATAATGGTTTTCAATTTGACTTTTTAATGAAATTTTGTTTTCTTATTTATTAATAATATTTTTTTTTTAATTAATATATTTATGAATAGAGTTAAAATTTGTTTTTAAAATGTACATACATTTTCTCCATAAATTTATGAATAAAGTGTATCAATCAAGGAGAAACAAAAAAATGAGAAAATAAATAATTTCAAAGAAAGTTGATAATGAAATAAGGTCCTACAATATTTCCAAAAGGATTGATTTGAAAGTAGATAAAATCTGAAAGTAGAAAGTTTATGAAATTGAACCCGCGCCCCCATGCTGCCTCCTGCGGCCTCCCTGTCCCCGAGCTGCCCCCTGCGGCCTCCCTGCCTGGCAGCTCTGCTGCTGGGCCCCTTGACCCCGTCTTTCCTGCCTGGCAGCTCCTGCTCCGGGCCCCCTCTCTTTTGTAACCGGCCCTGCAGTGCCTGGGTCCTGCTGCGCGAAGAAAACCCGCCCTCAAGGGGCCTCGGGGACTATGGAACCCCCCACACCCCCCCGGAAGTGATCACGTTTAAAGCATTGATCGATTCGATCCCCAAGCACCAGCCCTCAGCCAGTCAACATAAGTTTGTCAAGAAGATGGACTCCATTCCCTCGGTAGCCCTACCGGAAGAAGAAACATGCAGAGCAGCTCTAAATCTTGCAGAAAAAGGTCTCATAGGTCAGTTCACCGGCCTCTGGCCCTCGCCAAAGTCGGTAGAGGAGTGGACTCAGAGGAATTGGAAGCCGTTAATCAAAGAAGTAATCAGGAGCTACTTTGTAGGTAAAGGCTTCTTCGTCTTTGTCTTCGAAAGTGCAGAGGATAGAAGTCTCATATTCAGAAACGGACCTTATTTTATGGGCCCCCAAGGATTATATCTCAACAAATGGTCGCCTGATTTTGACCCAGCCCAGGATGTCCCAACTGCTGTTCCGGTGTGGGTGCGTCTACCCCACCTTCCCCTTCATTGCTGGAACCCGAAGTCTCTCCAAATCATCGGCAACGGATTAGGGAAAT
Organism: Picea engelmannii; assembly: GCA_009831015.1. Lineage (NCBI taxonomy): Eukaryota > Viridiplantae > Streptophyta > Pinopsida > Pinales > Pinaceae > Picea > Picea engelmannii. The sequence goes on from ML780603.1 coordinate 693,171, forward strand.
ACATAGATCAGGCAGCCAGAAA
>ML780603.1:715184-755860 GCA_009831015.1 Picea engelmannii
GAAGCACCAACTTCCTTTGTTTTCCAGCTGCAACTAGAAGGAGGCTCCAACCCCCTAGTTTCTCAAGCTACAACCTGAGGGAAGCTCCAACTCCCCAAATCTATGGCTACAACCAAAAGGAGGCTACAACCCCCAATGTTCTCTGGCTACAAGCGGAAGGTGGCTACAACCACCCTTCCTTGCCCCATCCTGCCACTCTAAAGTAGAAGTAGAATGATGGAACCACTGTTACACTATCACTGCGAGATATACCGTTGTAAACCTGTACCAATAAATCTGAACCATGCATCAACTTGTACCTCAACCTGTAATCAACCTGCACCTTAAACACGTGCATCAACCATGCACCAACCTGTAATCAACTTGTACCATAAACAAGTGCATCAACCATGCACCAACTTGTAATCAACCGACTGGCTTTTTACAATTCGGGGAATCACGATGCAACACTTTGTCGGTTCTCTATCTTCCAATATGTCAAAACCCAAAATAGGGTCTAGCTCCTCAACTCCTCCCTTAAGCCGCTTTCCATTCGACCGATCCTGTGACCTAGTGCTATTCTTAAGGGTTCTTTCAGGGCTTCGCATTTTGGGACTTTGCGACCCCAACTACAACGACTCCTGGTCTCCTAAACTTCTGGGTCCAGAAATGTCGAAGTCTACCTGTAACCACGGTCCTCCTTTCGAGATTTCAGAATTCATGATTTCGCGAACTCAGCTGTGATGATTTCAAGTCCTTCAGTCTCCCAGTACTCAAACTCTCGATACCTCCAAATCTTCGACACCTGTCCTCCCAATGGAAGGTCATGTTCACTCGCGTTTCCTCCTTTCATGATTTCGGGAGTCGATATTTCTTGTCTCACAAATCCTCTCTCCTTGATCTCCCGGTACCCAAATTACTGAAGTACCGAAATGTCAGTCCTTCGCTCCAAATGGAAATTAACGATTGTGAGCCTCCCTTGATTCGACGGCTCAGATACTTTTGGGGTTTCATGGGTCAAGAGTCCCAAACTCTTACCCTCTGCATCCCCAGAGCCGAAATGTCGAAATGGGCCTTTCAGGGATTTTTCCTGAGACATTGATCACTTTCCACGTGTCCTCCTGTTGGACGGTCCTGATCCTTTTCGGGACTTCATAGTTTGCGAAGCTGAAAAGCTTCTCCCTTTGCCTCTCGATGCCCAGTCCTCTGAAATTGGTGGATTTTCACCACGTGTCCTTCTGGATGGACGGTCCTGATCTTTTCAGGATTTCACAAATTACGAAGTTGAAAGACTCCCCTTCCTTTTGCTGGGACGAAGGTTAAACCTCGCACACCTTCTTTGGATCCGACGCTCATGAATCTCGATGCTAGATTTGATGGTTTAGATCCTCCCTCCTGTTGTTTGATCCGATAGCTCACGAGCCACCATGCTCTAGATCCAACAGTCTGTACTCCTTTTAGTATTTTGTGAATCAGGGACTCGCGATGCAGTGTCTCCATGACCTCTTGCTACTCTAAGTCCTGAACTCCAAAATGTCAAAATGAAACCGCGTGATTTCAGGATTTTGCGAATCAAAGGTTTGCGACACAAGCAGTTCCACACCTCTGTTCACTCCAAATCCCGAACTCCGAAATGCCAAAACTCAAGGGTTTAAACACCGTGCATCTTCACCCAATCCAATGGTTGTCGAGATTTCGACACTTCTCTATGAAGTGTCTCCACCATTCATCTCCATTTGTTCTCCTGCGTGATGATACCAGAGGTTAAACTCTATGCACCTCCCTCCGAATCCAACGGTTGTCGAGTCTTCGCACAAGATCTGACGGCAGCAGCAGCTCCTCGTCCAGAACTTTACACTTCTTCCTTTTACTTGGAATATCTCTGACATTTTGAAGGTTTTGGCCTCTGATGCCTTTCTCTGTGCGTGTTGTCCCTGCTGTTATCGGACTAATCGGTAGGTGCGGACACTAACAGATCTCCTTAGATCCACCTGGATCTAGAAAAAAATAGAACATGACATGACTCTTTCCCTAAGTTATGACCATAGAAATAGCTAACAAGGAGGAACAAGTGACATACCTTTGAATCGCTTCCTTGGGTCTTTGTTGCTCACGTTTTTCTCCGGTGCTCTCGTGAGGTCAAGACCAAGATGACACAAACCAACCAAAGTGAAGACAACTAAACGTATTCGATAGTCAACTTATGTGTATGATCAAGGAATTACACAATAAAGTGAGAATGAATTTATGGGAAAAGGACATGCCGCTCTATCATATTAATCGAAAGTAGAAGATACAACTTGATCACCTTGATGTCGCAAGCTTCCTTTCAGTGACTCTTGGCTCCAACAAACACACTTGCTCGGTCCTTGCATGAAGAAGATCCAATTCCTCTTGATAGACTTACTAGAGTCTCCAAGATCTTGTTCAAGCTGAGTTCTCCACACAATTCCTTCACCAATTCTCCAAATAATCTTGCTTAACCTTTTCCATAAGAATCCCATCAATATATAAGAGAGGAAGAGATGGCTACATGGATGAGAATGATCCCACCAAATCAGGGAAACCAGTAAAATGATAACCATTTGAATGCCAACCCATTTTCTAGAAGATACTCTTCTAGAACCATCGAGATTTCACCTTTTTCCAAGCTTGACATCAAGTTCGCACCCTAGGTATAGAGCATAGTGTGAGGGGTTCGCACCCTAGCTAAAGGCAGCCTGCGAGAATGGGTCATTCTCACACCCTGGAGCATATGCAGCCTGCGAACTCTCTTCAAAATAAGTTTTCTAGAAGGAGATGAATTCCACTTTTTCTCAGGAGAAAGTTCTTGTTGAGAGTCTGAGTACACCATTGTTAATACACCATCTAGATGACCAAAATCATGGGTAACAAAATGCCCCCCAAAGTATGAGGCCAGAATCAGTGACAGCCAAAATACTTTGTACACTATGTGTGTGTGTGTCGGAAACCAGGAGTACACCTAATCGGAAACCTGTAAACAACCAAGCATCTGCAAAATATCATATGAGTTCTCAGATCATGGATGGATGACATTGTAAGCATAGGTCATGGCCACCAATTATACACCATGGATCCATGCCATCAAAACATCGCATAGCCACCAGGAGTACACTGTGGATCTATGCAAGAAAATTCAAATTGAGACGACATAGCCACGAGACATACAAAGTGGATCTATGTTTCAGCGAATTATACATACCCCATCTCAACCTGGACCAAAGAGATAATATCCAGGGTCTTCACTCTCGTCACCCAAAAGTACGAATCTAACCATGTGATTACACGTGTCGAAGTCAAACATGGTAGAAACCACTTGATTACAAGCCATTGATGAAACCGTTAACAAGTGCGATGGAAATCACCATTAATGTCAATGACTCCCAAGGTACACTAGTACAATCCATCGAATGTGAATAAATGAGTTGAGGTCGAACATCCGATGGAATCTCCCAATCAGGGGTCAATGATGAAAACCCACTGTCGAAAGTGAGGAGACTTTCCATTGAGGCATGCAAGTTCCAAGGCACCAAAGAATTTCTAAGTCTTGTTTTCAGATAATGAGTTGGAGTCGATGGAAAAAAACTCGTCACAGGAGGGCCTTGATGTATCCCCCATCAATGAAATGAAATGAGTAACAGATTTTGAAGGTGGAACAGAGTACAATGTAATTTGGAGTGGACACAGGGAAGGTCGACACAGAGAGAATGGACAACTGCAGATGGCCAACTCAATAAAGGTTTTGGATGAACTTCTCTTGAACATATGAATGACACGACCAATGATTTGGTAGCATTGACTCAAAGATGACATAGGGAGTGACCTTGTAGCAGATCGAATGAGAGATAAATGGATTACCCAAACCGGCTTCAAATGATGAATAGGGGGGTGTCATGTTCAAGAGCGACACTTACTGCCAATAACATGAATACGAAAACACATCCCTTTCCTAAATTTTCCCCCACCATTTCTGGCGAGTACCTCTTTATTTTTACGCAAGCTTGAGGAGGATAACATATGCTTGTTGATGTAAGCTCATCCTTCGGATGAGTCCCTCAGAGTATGTTTAATGAACCCTAGAAAGGAGTGGTTTGGTCCCATGAAGGGTCTGTCGATGTTTGTTTAACGAGTCCAAAGATAGAAAACTCGAAGGTTTTTCATGATTATAGAGTCTGGAAAAGCACTTCAAAGAGAACTCTCTCAATTCCTTTTTCATAAAATACTCTGATGAGACTGAAAAAGAGATAAATTATCGCCAAACAGACACTTTCTTCAAATACTTTAACGAGCGTAAAAAGAGCAAGGTTGCTCGACTATCTTTTCATGTTTAGAGAGTCTGAAAAGATCTTAAAGAGGACTCCAGGGGGGTTCCTTTTTCGTATAACCTTGTTGAGCCTGAAAAAGTGATAAAAGTATGCTTGATTGTGTTCTCATGTATTTTCAAGCGTGAGAATGGACAAAGACCCAGCTCGAGGTTTTATACAAAAAACCATAAAAAACAAACAAAACATGCGATGAAGAAGAAAAAATATGTCTACATCCCTGTATATGAACATCGAAGTCGTTACACCTGCAAAAGTTACACTCAAAAGGGCATTAGGGATTAGGTTTTAATAAATAAATAATTATAAAAGTTTAATAACATGGTAAAAGTGAATATAAAGAAGTAAAAAGTCTTTTTACCATATCATTTTAACTTTACCACTATTTGAGCCCAAAAACCCCTCTTTTACCCTCGAAATTTGGCGTCAGATTGCGGGAGTTATGAGCATCCATTCGACGAACTATCAGTGGTAGTGAGGTAGGCACTTTGTCCTCTAATTTTTCATTTTCATTATAAAAAACTATCATTTTGAGTTTGTTTTGGGGTTTATTATGGCGCTCAGTCATTCTCGTAAGTGAGCTACACGGGACCTACGAGAATGGGTCATTCTCATAGGTGAGCCCAAAGGCGCCTACGAGAACCTCGCACTGTGCCTAAAGGGCACCTGCAAGAACCGCAAAGTGTAAATTTTTTTTGAAATTTTGCCCAATGAAAAGATACCAATTTGTGAATAGAGTTACTAATCTTTTTTTTGTGCTTCTTATGCAGGTATTTGGCCATCACCATGGTTCTGGAATGATGTGAAAGGGAGCACAAAGAAGATAATGCCATTGTCGAAAATCATAAACCCACTATTGCCGCTTTGTGAAACTATGGTCTTCTGAAGTACTTTTGTATCCTGGGCATGAGGGCCCAAATCAGGTTATTGGAGTACCTTGTGCATATGTGAGATCTCGATCAACAAGTATTTCATGTAGGGGTCCACACATTGTCCTTGGATATTGAGGACATTTACTTCTTGACAAGACTGTCATGGCGTGGGTACCACGTGAGCCTGATTGGTAGCAGAGGTGGTGGACTGCCCATGAGTGAGTACCGTTGCTTACATTGTGTTCCATAGGCAGAGAGGAAGAAAGGGAAAGTAGCAATTTGGGGAGTGTGGGATTTGACCCTCCGCACTATTTTCTTCACCATTGCTCGCATGGCTGGGAGCTCCGCTCCTCACATGGCGCTCCAGAGTTACTTTTAGTATGCCATAGAGTGTACTGAGCCTCAGGAGTTTAACTGGGTAGATGTTATGCTTCGTAGCATGAAAAGGCAGTTGACCAAATGCAGGTGAGGCAACCTGAAGCAATTCGGGTACAGTTCTTTGTTGGTGTCCTTCTTTCTCGAGAGGGTTTCATTACTGAGGCTACAGATTGAGTGGAATTTTCTGGATCCCACAGATCCAAGAATGCTGAGATGGTGTCATCTCATGGCCCGGCACGTAGCAGAACCAATTATCAAGTATGATGATACCTTCTTCGACTGGTTGCGACCACAGATGCTGATGGTCGACAATTATTCTTATGCCAGGTTGGATTTCTGAGGAGATTCAGACTTGGTCCTGCCCAAGGGTGCTCAGTGGGGGGAACTTGGTAAGAAGTATACATTTTTTTTCTTTTTTAAATGTTTTTGTGAATTTTATCATATGCAAATGTTTTTTATATGTTCGTCCAAGGACTAAAAACAAAATTCATTGTTGATGACACAGATGTGGGACCTTACCGACCTCCTGGTACTTATCCCATTCAGCGGCGAGGAGAGGTGGTGCCAGTGCCACAATGGGACGCTGAGGATTATGAAGCGGTGGAACAGAACCTGGAGGATTTGACAACAGACATTCCAAACATGCCTCTTGGAGAGGTTCCATGACGATATTAGCATCATACAGTGGGAGTGTCAGAGTCTATTGGCCGACTGCTTAGTATGGTTTCCTAGGCAGTCGTGTGCTACCATGAACGTCCTCCATGATGTCATATTTTAGAAGCTATGAGCTTCAGTTTTTGAAATTTTGGTCCTCGGACAGAACTTTTTGATCATTATATATACATATGGCTTCTAAAGGATTTCCTTGTGTTGTTTGATGCTCATGATGTGATTGATTTATAAATGATCCAAATGCCTGTCTAAAATATAGTTAGCTAATGCATCAGTTAATGTATTTAGACGTCTAGGAATATGTTGATATTCAATGTAATCAAAATAACGTTCCAAGAGGTGAATTCGCAAATACACTCGTAACAAAGTAGGGATTTGAATAATATAGATATTACTTAACTGTAGCACAACGAGCTATGAATCGAGTTGTACGACCAAGCGACGAATACCGAGCGAGATAGCATCAAATAATAATTCGATAATGGCACTATACTCTGCAATATTGTTGGTTTCTCGGTCGAGGCATACACCTCGTAAAGAGACAAGTTCCTTTGTAGGGGCGTAAATTACCCATGCAGCGGAAGCAAGGTTCCGAGTGCTACGGCTAGCACCATCAGCGAAGCCAAGGTAGGGTAGCGAAGAATCCGACATCTAGAAATCAAACACAACGTCACATAAGGGTAGAGATCGGATAAGGAAAATCAAATTACAGTAACACACAAGAAGCATGATACAATAAAAATACAAGTACTCGTGCATAGGTGATCTTATGCATAGTACTTCTTCAAGTACAACCCATTTCTGGGTTCACTCAAAGGGATACCCTCGTAATCTACTAACTCGTAGGCTCCTTTTTGCAAAACTCGTTTAACGATATAAAGACCTCGCCACATGGCTTCGAATTTTCCAGCCCCTGGCAGATCTCGATCTTGTTCGTAGAGAAGAACCAGATCCCCTTCTGAGAAAATGTGACGCTTGGCATGTTTGTCGTATTGGGACTTGACACGTTTCTCCTGGGTTTCTATGACTAGGGTAGCATCGCGTCGAGTTTCGTCTAATCGCATAAGGTACAATAGACGTTCTTCTTCAACAGAAGTGTTTGGTAGGAGTTCAACAACTAGTTTTAAAGAGGGTATCTCGCATTTGATTGGGAGAATGGCTTCCAAACCATAGACTAACCAAAAAGGTGTAAACCCAGTAGAGGACTTGACGGTTGTCCTGTAAGCCCACAATGCTGAAAACAACATTGTATGCCAACTTATTTTGTGAATCCCTATCATTCGTCGAAGCATGGTTGTGAGAACTTTATTGATCGCTTCGACTTGGCCGTTGGCTTGTGGGTAATACGGTGTTGATTTTTCATGGTGAAGACCCAACTTTTCAGTGAGTTCAGACATCATGAAGTTTCTAAAGTGACTACCGTGATCGGTAACGATAGCCTGAGGAACACCAAAACGAGCTATGATGTGATTGAAAATGAATAATGCTGCGGTCTTTCCAGTATTGTCAAATGTCGACATCGCCTCGGCCCATTTCGTAAAATAATCTACGAGTACGATAATGTATCCATGCTCCCCAGCTGTGTGGGGGTGACATGTCATGAAATCGATGCCCCATTTTGCAAAAGGACCAATAGAGACCACAGGGTGAAGAGGAGCGGGTTGAGACTGTATTCACTGATTATAGGTCTGGCAAGCATGGCATTTTTGGACGGCGATGATGCAATCATTAAATAACAAAGGCCAAAAATATCTTGCATGTAAGATCTTTTGGGTAGTAGCATACCTGGACATATGACCACCACAGGCTTCAGAATGGAAGTCATTTAAGTCTTTCTCGGCTTTGTCGAACATGAGACAGCGTCGAAAAACTAAGTCAATCCCTCGACGATAAAGAGTGTCCCCGAGAATAATATATTGACAGGCTTGGTGGCGTATTCGACGTTGGTCGGTACTAGACAAATTGGGCCGGAAAGTCTGGGTTTGGAGATATATAATGATATTTCCATACCAAAGATCATTGGAACTAATAAGGAAAAGGGATTCATCAGGTAATGAATCAGCTACTACATTTTCCATTTCAGAGTAGGGAAAGTCGCATATCAACTTGGAAAACACTAAGGACTTCTTTGAATTGGCTTGTTCGAATTCCAGGTCAAACTCTTGGAGTATAAAAATCCATTTGGAGTATTTTCCCCCTAGCAATTGACATGTGAGAATGTGTTGCATAGGGTTGCAGTTAGAAATCACTGTAGCTTTGCGAGAGAGGATATAGTGCCAGAAGCATTGGATTGCTTGAACGGCTGCCAAGGCCAGTTTTTCGACATGTAAATACTTGATTTCGGTTGGTGTTAAACTTCGACTCAAGTAATAAATAACATGTTCATCGTGAGAATCATCCTCTTGGATGAGAACCATGCCAATAGTGTAATCCGAGGCTGCGAGGTAAAGGAAATAATCGCGATTGTAATAGGGGGGGAAGAGAAGCAGAGCACGTGTCAGGGACAATTTCAAAGCTTCGAAGACTTTGTTTGCAATGGTATCCCATATGAACTCGGACCCCTTTTTGAGGAGTCACGTACATCCATGAGTTATCTCGGTGTAGTTTGGGATGAAACGACAAAGAAAGTTCGCTTTCCCTTGTAAACTTTGTAACTGGAAAAGTGTAGAAGGAGGAGGGAGATTAAGGATCTCCTCAACCTTTAAAGGGTCCACTCGGATTCTGTGACGTGAAATGATAAAACCTAGAAGTCAGCCAGATTCCACGCAGAAAACGCACTTGTGAGGATTCAAGCGGATACGGTAGAATCGACAGCGGACGAAAATGGCTCGGAGGTGTCTTGGATGATCGACTCGGCACATAGAATGAATGGATAAGTCATCAAGATATGGTTGCACGATGTGCTTGATATCATGGAAGGCATAAGACATAGCGCGTTGGAATGTTGTGCCAGCGTTCTTGAGATCGAAAGGGAGTTTCCGATAGGCAAAAGTGCCCCAAGGAAAAATAAAAGTAGTTTTGTGTTGATCCTCGGGAACAATGTTGATTTGATTATATCCAGAGAAACCATCTATGAGTGAGAATATTTCGCTTTCGGCACAATCATCGACAATCTGATCGACGAAGGGGTTAGGAAAGTTGTCTTTGGGACAAGCTTTGTTGATATCCATATAATCAACGCATACACGAATCGTACCTTGTTTCTTGTCAATTGGGACAAGATTGGAAACCCAGTCAGTGAGGGCCACTGGGTAAATAAAGTTGGCTTTAAGAAGTTTCTCGACTTCAAGCTTGATAGCAGCCGCTTTATAGGGGTGAACCAGACAAAGGCGTTGTCGAACGGGTTTAGCGTCTGGATATGTCTTGATCTCATGAATTACAATGTCGGGGTTGATACCTGGAATTTCTTCGTAGCTCCAGGCGAAAACATCACGAAACTCTTTGAAAAGTGACATGTAGGTGGCGATTTCATCAGGGGAACACGAAGCTCCTATGTGCACATTTTCGACAACTCCAGGTTTGATGGATATGTCGATGGGAATAGTGAGCGAGATGTTGCTTAAGTTCCCTTCGGAAAACACATCGTGTGTGGACTCGGGAACGGTTGAAATGACAACAACAGTCGACGGGGTCGAGATCCATTGGTAGTTCTCGATGGTATGTTGCTCTAGAAAGAGGATGGAATGGTGATGACCATCGTCCCAAGGGGTGTCTTCCATGATAGACATGATCATCTCATCTATGGGAAAAATGACACGGAAAGGATATGGAGATATTTCATCAAGAGAGGAGGTAGAAGGGGTTTTCAATTGAATGGCCTGATAGGAAGATTCAACCGGGCTTAACGGTATTTCGTCGTCATAATGGAGATGATCGCCAGGGTCAGGTACCATCCATGGGTCGTGAGACATATGAGTTCCATGAATCGAGGTGGAGATCATGTTGATTGAATCAATGGATGAGCATGGAACATCGGACAAGGGAACGGGGAAAGTACCCATTAACGAAGAGTCTTTAAGAAGGCCTACATCGACGTTCTTGTAACCCAGTGGGGTTTTAGCAATGAACGGTATGCTGCCAGTATGTGCATCTGAGTTAAAGAAGGCTAATTGGTCAATGGTGACGATCTTTCCTTGATGGGGGAATAATATGACATGAAAGAGGGTCGACACAATTGTGCGCATGGAATCGATCCAGCTACGGCCAAGCAGAAGATTGTAATCTAGAGGAGCGTCGAAGACCTCCACTTTGACTTGGATCATTTTTCCTTCTAGCGTGATGGGCAATGAAGGAAGAACACCATAGGGTTTAAAACCAGATCCATTGAAGTCTTTGAGAGTGTTGTGGGATTCAGTCAAGGAGGGAGAGTCGATGGCTTTCCAGCAGGTAAAGGACATGACACACGTCGAGCCACCCTCATCAATAATGGTCCGGAAAATGCTTTTGTCGGAGACGATCACTTGGATTTGGAACGCAAGTTGAGGGGGTAACCTTGGAATTTGATCTTCCAAGTCAAAAATTATTAAATTCGTATCCATCGGGTCAATTCCACTGATAGCTTTTAACAACGCCCTCCGTTGTGTAGGACAACTTTGGAGGAATTTGATGGCTGACATCGCAGAAGGTGCTTGTGCCAGATCTTCAACAATGTTGTAGTTCTGGGTAGCACGAGCATGAGGATTGAAAGCCAACTTCCGAATGACACCCTTTGGAGGGGGTCGAAGAAATCTGTCAAGGCCCGGTCGTTCGAGATGAAGAGGACCATTGGTAGGTGGAGTCGGAGGAGAGGGTTGTACCAATGAAGGAGGTAGATCATCAACCTTCTCTTTAGAGGGAGAATAATCTTTGGCTCGAGTGGTGAGTGCAATGTCATTCTGCTTTGAATCACCAGTACATATCAATACATAGGATGTGGTAGAAGAGGAAGGTTGGTCATGAATGACCAATTGGGCCTATTGTTGAGAGGGGAAAGGTTGGGACAAAACGGCTGGAGCAGGTGGTTTTGGAGCTCCTTGAAGGAGCTTAGTGGCCTCAGCATGTCGTGGACAATCTTTCGTGTAGTGATCATCACCACAGATAAGGAAAGGATATCGGGGCTTGCGCTTATCCCTATCGTCAACAGGGAGGGTTTTGGTTTTCTCTGCTTGAGGAGTACTTTTCTCCTCCTTATTCTTACCCTTTCCCTTTCGAGATTTGTTTTTACAAGCTGGGGTAGATTGGACTGCATTTACCTCAGAAGTCTTGTCGGTGGGAGGGGTAGGAGATGGAGCATTTTGAACATTAGAAGTGGGTTTGGGGTGGGTGCTTGAGGCAGAATGTGGTTGGGCATTAAAAGTACCAATCACACCATCTTCTTCGTGAGAAGCAGCTGGAGTAGTTGAAGTGGTGGAGGTGGAAGGATGAGGTGCATCAGGGACTAAGTCGTAAAGAGTACCCATTTGTGAGTAAACGAGATCAAGGTATTGGGCATGACTTATGGCATGTTGTTCTGTCACAACTCCACCCATGGAAATATCACAAGCGATGTCATTCAAAAATGATTTTGTGAACCATTCTGCCAGTAACTGGTCGGGGAGTTCGAGATTGATGAGACGTCATCTTCGTCGCCACTCATGAATGTGATCGGATATATGAGTGGCTTTGTTTTGTTTGAAGGAACTCAAAATCTCAGTCCTTGTTTCATAACGAATCAGTAACTGGTAGTGGGTGAGGAAAGCCATGGCTAGGGTGTTGAAGTCAACGAAGAAACCTCGTGGTAATTCTATATACGACTTCACAACAGAACCCGTGAGAGTTCTTTGAAAAATCCGTAATCAGATGGAGTCATCCATCAAGGAGTTGGATGAGCACCAGAGATGAAAAGTCATAACGTGATTGTTTGGGTCCTCTCCCACTTTACCATCGAATTTAGGGATGTCCGATGGTAATTTGGCTGGGATAGCGGGCCATTGGGGAGAGTGATGGATGGGATCATTTAAAATCCTTGACAAATCTGGGAGATCCAAAGTAGCCAGGAAAGGTAACTGTCTATTCACATGCGGGTACTGGTGGCTTTGAGGAGGTAGTCCCATCGGCAAACCAATTGGACCATAAGCAGTCTGCATATAATGTGAAGACCCAGGCAGATTCGGTGGCTATTGCAGAGGGAAGAAGTTCATGGGATTGTATCCTTAAACAAGGACACGAGTTTGAACTTTAGATCCCCAAATAGGATTGGACGTACCTGGATATGGTTGGCCTATGCTACGGGGTATAATGGATGTGGCTGGAAGCTGTTGCCCCCCAGTAGATTGAGGATTCTGTAACAGATGGTTCCAATACTGGGCCGAGGATAGAGGTATATTTTGTCCGTAGGGTGGTGGTTGTCCTCCAATCGGGGGTTGTGTTCCAATTGGGATTTGCATTCCAATAGGAATTTTTCCTACAAAGGGGGCGTGAGTCAAACCTCCTTGGTGAAATTGTCCACCAGGAATTTGGTAATTTGGTGTGAATGATGAAATAGTGCTACTAGGATTAGTGCTGCCGGTAGAGGATGAGGAAGGTCCTCTGAAAAGGGAGTGAGGAAGTGTCGAAATGAAGACGAGAGGAGAGTGCCCAGACGAAGAGGGACCACTAGTAGTTCTGGATGGGATTTGTGTAGGAATGGGAATCGAGGCATTCAATGCACGGTACCCATGTGCAAGTGTCGGGGTGACTTCGGGCGAGAGTGGTGTGACGATGGGGGCTTGACTAACCGATGTAATCTCGGTGTGAACATTCGTAGTGTCTGTGGGATGGGCCATTTCTGAGGAGAGAATCAAGGTGTGGTCAGCTCGTAGAGCTTCTGTCCCAGGGAAATAAGAAGCAGTAGAAGGTACTATCTCTGGGTTGGAGATTTAATAAATCACTGGTGATCCTGGACCAAAAAGGTCCCGTCTAAAAATGCCAGTAGACCAAAAAGGATCTTGATCCTCAGGTCCGGGAAAAGGTCTAGTTGGAGATCCAGAATACACAACAATTAAGTCTCCGGAAGAATTCGCTCGCATAAAATGTCTCTCAGAATCAGGGTGAAGCTGAAAGTCCTCTTGAGTATTTGTAATTTGGAAACTTTCGAGGGAGTCAGTTCTTTCCACTTGTGGGGTGGAGATGTCCTGGACTTCACTCTGTTGAGGAGAGCCCTCTGGGGAACTTGTAGGCAAGGGTTGAGAACCTTCTAGATGCTCTGGAGATAAAACTTGCATTCTACATGAACGACGTGGAGGATCTATTGTGAACGAGTTACAAACTTACAAATAAATTCTTATGGTCAACTTTGGGTAAACAAACAGCACGTGCTAGTAAACAAAATCTAGGAAACAATACCAAGCAAACAATACCTTCTAATTTTGAAGTTACTAGTTGGTGATGAAATCCAACGTCACAACAATGAGACGAGAAGGGGCTGGGCTAGGGTGGAAAAGTTACGTTGAAGACCTTCTTAACAGACTTACACCCTGGTGCAAGCTCCCACACATAATCGTGGGTATACCCTCCAAGGAGCCCAAGTGATTTTGGCCAACGTCGATTCCAGGTACCATGAAGACTTTCCCCTTCACAGTCACCTTGTGTAATATCCTAAGAAGATAGGCCACTAAGGTCACCACCGACAACAATAAATCCTAGGGGGACAGTTGACAGTCTGATCCACACGCAAGGGCAGGGTATCTAGCCCGAAATCAACTTAAGAGGCTTCCACTCATCATTGTGGGTATACCTCTAAGCGATCCCCATAATATGTGCAATCTCTACACCAATATCAACAAAGCAGGGTGAGTAACTTCATCAATATCAATGCGACCTCGTGTTTGACCCTTGTGTGAGAAGGGCTTCCCATGACAGAATGTTGTAAATGGAATTTGACACTCCTTAACACAAGATGCTATTGTGTGTTTTGTGCTTTGGAGAGTGTATCTCTCTGCCTATTCCAAAGCGCTAGCCTAGCTAATAGTTGGTGTAATAGAGTCCTAGAAAAGAGTTACTAGTTAAGTTTTTAAAATTGCGCAAATTTTTTAAGAGATGTTGTTAGTCAAAGGACACAGAGGTGAAACTGATGTTGTGTGAGACTCTGACCCAAAAATGCACAGATAGGAATGAAATATATCAATTTTCATTCGTTGAATCCTATGTATGAGAGGGAAAGAGGAGTATTATGGAACAACTACGATACACAATTTCCTTTAAATGAAATCTCAATGAATCAAGCAATAATCACAATTCTCTATTTGTTCTTTTTCAACTATTTCAACAATTGATTTTCAATATTTTCAAAACAATTTTTTTTTTTTGAAAGAAAATTGTTTTTACTTTTCAGAAAGGATCTTCACCATGGCAGTGAAAGTAAGGAAAATCAATGACTAATGAAAAGAAATCAACAAAACCCAAACCAATCTTTCAATGGAAACAAAAATAACAAGCAGACCAAACCAACCTTTTCAATTGCACGAGAAAAGTGATCTTCCAAATAATGAGCAAATGAGAAAGACAAAGAATCCCAACTTTCAAACCAATCACCATCTCTTAACCAACAAGCACTTGGACTCAGGATCAAAGAGTATATTTTTGCTAAGGAAAGACAAGAGATGAGATTTGAGATGAAGGTGGACAGGAAGAGACTTAGATTTCCTAAGACTGATTGTGCACAAAATCTGAACTCAAGAAAATATCAACCAATGGTCCAAGAAGTTCTTTTTAGACGCTTATACTGATCTGGGCATCTGAACATGAAAAAAACTTTAAATCCAAAAATTTTGAAGAGGGTTCGCAGGCTATCAGTATTGCACAGTGCGAGAATGGAGCATTCTCGCAGGTGACCTTTGAGCAGGGTGCGAAAACCTCACACTGGATTAAAGGGCAGGCTGCGAACTCAAGTAATTCTCGCAGGCTACTGTGGGGTGTAGTGAAAGAATGCCTGAAACTAGGCAAAATTTTGGAAAAGGACAAAGATTTTGAAGGGACTTCTGGACCCAGAGAGTCTATCAAGGTATCCTGAAGACTTAGAGATTGACAGGAATGAAGAAAGGTAAGGAAAGAGCAAATGGCCAAGGAAAAACACCAAAAACCACAAAAACAAATGGGTTGCATCCCCAGTGGAGTCGCCAATTTTGTTGTTGGACTAATCGGTAGGTGCAGACACTAGCATATCTCCCTAGATCCACCTGGATCTAGAAAAAAATAGGACAGGACATGACTCTTTCCCTAAGTTATGACCATTGAAATATCTAACAAGGAGGAACAAGTGACATACCT
This sequence comes from Picea engelmannii, assembly GCA_009831015.1. Classification (NCBI taxonomy): domain Eukaryota; kingdom Viridiplantae; phylum Streptophyta; class Pinopsida; order Pinales; family Pinaceae; genus Picea; species Picea engelmannii. Next base: position 730,693 of record ML780603.1, read on the forward strand.
TTGAATCGCTTCCTTGGGTCTTTGTTGCTCTCATTTCGCTCTGGTTCTCTCGCGAGGTCAAGACCAAGATGACACAAACCAACCAAAGTGAAGACAACTAAATGTATTCGATAGTCAACTTATGTGTATGATCAAGGAATTACACAATAAAGTGAGAATGACTTTATGGGAAAAGGACATGCTGCTGTATCATATTAATCGAAAGTAGAAGATACAACCTGATCACCTTGATGTCGCAAGCTTCCTTTCAATGACTCTTGGCTCCAACACACACACTTGTTGGGTCCTTGCATGAAGAAGATCCAATTCCTCTTGATAGACTTACTAGAGTCTCCAAGCTCTTGTTGAAGCTGAGTTCTCCACACAATTCCTTCATCAATTCTCCAAATAATCTTTCTTAACCTTTTCCATGAGAATCCCATCAATATATAAGAGAGGAAGAGATGGTTACATGGATGAGAATGATCCCACCAAATCAGGAAAACTAATAAAATGATAACCATTCGAATGCCAACCCATTTTCTAGAAGATACCCTTCTAGAACCATCGCGATTTCACCTTTTTCCAAGCTTGACATCAAGTTCGCACCCTATGTATAGAGTACAATGCGAGGGGTTCTCACCCTAGCTGAAGGCAGCCTGCGAGAATGGGTCATTCTCACACCCTTGAGCATATGCACCCTGCGAACTCTCTTCAAAATAAGTTTTCTGGAAGGAGATGAATTCCACTTTTTCTCAAGAGAAAGTTCTTGTTGAGAGCCTGAGTACACCATTGTTAATACACCATCTAGATGACCAAAATCATGGGTAACACCTGTGCTTTCTCTTCTGGGCTTATGGGCTTAGAATAAGTCCACTCTTGCACACTCCTAGTGCTCCTGAGATTTCAAATAGCTCAGATTCAGGATTTTTCTTGGGAAGAAAACTCCTTAAGCTCGACTTGCATGCTCCTACTCGATCCACACCTTGCAGAGCTTATAGAGTATTCAACACCTCTATGAGTGTCTTTGATTCGACACTTCTCCTCTCTAAACTCGAGATAGAGTCCCTTCTGTGCACTCTTTGCACTTTCTCAATGCCCGCCTAGCAGAGCTTCCACAGAATCTTCAGTAGTTTTGTATTCTCCCCATGATTTTGTTGCACAGTCTTCACCTCCAGAGTGTTCAATAACTCTGAGATTTCTCCTAAGTTGTGAATTCTCCTGGTGTGCCTGCCTGGCACGTCCTCCTCTGATCTCAAAATAGATATTCAGATGTGCACTCCTTGCGCTGGCTACAAAACCTCCTCTGTTCTGTTGTTCACTCCTTGCACAGCCTAGAGAACCCAGAAAGAAATCAACAAACTCACAAACAGATAGTAAAATCTATCTATCACCCGTGTCTACAACATTCATTTCTAAAACATGAACATATGAACAATAATATGTAGGAGAAACTACTTTTCTATTGATTTCAGAAAAATGTCCTTACAAAGTGTTTACAATGGCTGGACTATAACAAGTCTCAACTCTATCTTCTTGAGACCTCTTTACCTAAGATCCCTTCCTCTCTTACTCTCTCTAACTCCTACCTGAGTCCTATCTAATTCATTCCTCTCTCTAATTACAAAGAGTGATATCCCACGAGTTTATCCTCCACCTCACTATTTTTTAGCTATCGCTCTCACAGAGCGGCTCCTGACTAGATTACAAAAATGGGGTGTCCAAGTCTGACTACAACTTGGCTTGCTACAGGTTGCCACTAATGGAAACCTCAACCACCTCCTGTACGAAGGTGTGGTTGGCTCTCACAGCCTTACAAAATTTAATTACAAATTTCAAATTTTGGAAAATGAGAGGGTTGTGCCTCTCCCTTTCTCCATCAAAACGCGTATTGGATGTGTTGGCTGGCTGGCACACTGTTGAAATGGAGTGATGCTCCTGCATCATACTACTTAGCTGGAAAAATCATGATCTCATGATCATGAGCTCTTCTACATCTCTGTTGAAATCCACCTGGATCCCAGACTGTTCTGTGGAGCTGTCCATCTTCTCCTCTACTTTTTTGTTGTTATTGTTGCTACCCTACTGCTCTTGTAGGTTCTCTTCTGCTCAGCTTCTCTTCGCTGGTAGTCTTTGTTGTTAAAATCAACATTAGCCCTCTGATTGCTTCTATCACCTTGTCTAGCTGTTGTAGTGGCTGGATCTCCTTATGTAGTCCGCTCTGTTGCAATCCTATCATCTCAGTGGGTAGATCAACTTGATCTTCCCTGCTATATTTATCTCTCTTTATGGCACTAAGTGGCCACTTTACTGTAGACTCTAGCTCTGCAGTCTCCTCACTGAACTATTGTTCAGCTCCTTCTTGTGGAAGTTCTGCTGCTACCATTTCTCTTGCTGGCATACTTCCATCTTCTCCCAACTTCTTCTCAGGCTAGTATGCTCCTCCATATGTCTCCAACCTGATATTATGGATGTGCAGACTCTGCGCTATCACCCTCCTCTCCAGGGTTTCAAATTATTCACACAGATCAACAAAGCCTGTGCTGTCTGCTTCCTTCTCTGTTGCAAGCTCCAATGCTGCAGTCATTTCTTGTTCAACTTCCTAGCTAAAAATTTTGAGCAATTTTGTCGAATGCTCCTCTTCTGCAATCTACATAATTGTCTCCTCGTGGCAGCCATATACTGGCTCTCGATTGTTCAACCAATCCTCCAGTATCTCTAACTCCATCTCCCATGGAGTGAGCATCTTATTTGCATGCTCCTCTTCTGTTGGGGCAAACATTTGTGTCTGCCCCACTCCTTCCTCTATGACAATCACTATTGGTTGTTTGTCTTCTGCTGCTATTGTATCTACAACACAGGCTTTTGCCTCCCCTGGGTTGCTTGGTAGGAATAATTCAATTGCCCCAATGATCATAATGTATTTTTTATCTTCCTTCATCATCACTCCTTTCTGATCCGAACTCTCCTCTAAGTTCATCTTCTCTCCCTTGCCCACTTGGCATCTTGGGAAATTTATGCTTCCCACATGGCAGTCTATGAGATCCATTGATCCCATCTTATTGCCCACTTGGCAATCTGAACTTTCACCATTGCCCCCCTGATAGTATGTGAGACCTCCTGCTGATCTTTGCTCATTACCCACTTGGAAACTTGATAGTTCACTGCCACCCACATGGCAGTTTGCGAGATCTTCAGCTAATCTCATACCATTTCCCTTCTGGCAATGTGATTTTCCCCTATTTTCCTCTTGATAGTCTATGAGATCCTCCAATGATCTTGTCTCATTTCCCACCTGACAATTGGAAAATTCATCTCTTCCCTCCTGACAGTTTATGAGATTTGAATCTGATCTCTCTTCCTCATTATTGAGGTTTTCTCCAACTTTTGGCTCACAGATGCAAACCAGATTTGTGTCATTAAGGTTTTCATTATACCTTAGCCACTTCTTCAACAACCTCTGCTGTCTTCTGGCCAACAATTCCTTGACTGGCCACTTCACCTTTGGTTTCATGGGCCATTCATATACCCATCGTGCTTGCACATTCTATTCCAGCCACAGTTCAAGATCTTCCACCCTCACTCTTATCTCAGTGAGTTCCTTGTCCCTTTCTACTATGCTCATCCGTTGGTGGTTTCCTCTTCCACCATGCTCATGGCCTTTAGTATCCATTTCCTTCTTCTTGTCTTCCCTCTTGGAAAACCTATGGATCACTCTACGTCTGAGAGCATCCCCGTGTCCTCCTACAGCTCATCTGGCTGCCTATTTGTTGCTACACACCCTACAACAATCACAACAGAGCATCACCACTCTGTCTTCTTCCACCTTTTGTCTACAAGTGAACCTCAGCTTCTGATTCCACCTGTTGTCATCAAAATTTCTCCTTCTGTCTCTCCTTTGTGTGTAAACAAAGTGACGACCTCTTCCTTTTTTTCTTTTTTCTAAAATATACAGAAAAAAATTAGCTCTGATACCACTTGACGCAGAGCTCCTACCTCAACAGGGTTTTGCTAACCTCCCAGTCTCTGGATTGATCTGATTCCAAGTAGAAATGGCTCTTCGAGCTCCTACTGGAACCCCTTTTATCGAATCCACAGGTCCCCTTTTCTCCTCTGGTGCAGATCCGTAGAAAACCTGCATGAACACCTTCCTTTTGGTGTTCTTCTCTGTTCTTCACAACTTTCGGCCTTTCGCATTTCAGAGTTTTGGGACTCCAGCTGCAACAATTCCTTACCTTTCCAAATTTCGATTATCGAAATTCTGAAAAGGGCTTAACAGTTCTTATCCCCCATCCTCGGGACCATGTCTTGTGACCACATGCTTAACATCCAATCACTTACCGGCTTTTCGTGATTCATGGAATCACGATGCAACACTCCGCCGGTTCTCTGTCTTCCGATATGCCAAAACCCGAAATAGGGTTTAGCTCCTTAGCTCCTCCCTTAAGCTGCTTTCCATAATACCAGTCCCGTCACCTGGTGCTATTCTTCCAGACGCTTTCGGGGCTTTGCATTTCAGGACTTCGCCACCCCAACTACAATGAATCTTGGTCTCCCAAACTTCTGGGTCCTAAAATGTCAAAGTCTACCTGTAACCATGGTCCCCCTTTCGGGATTTTGGAATTCACGATTTCGTGAACTCGGTTGTGACAATTTCAAGTCCTTCAGTCTCCCGATACCCAAAGTCCCGGTACCTCTAGATCTTCGACACCTGTCCTCCCGATGGACGGTCCTATTCGCTAATGTTTCCTCCTTTCACGATTTCAGGAGTCAGGACTTCTTGTCTCGCAACTCCTCTCTCCTTGATCTCCGGGTACCCGAATTACCGAAGTACTGAAGTACCGAAATGCCAGTCCTCCGCTCCAAAGGGAAATCGATGGTTGTGAGCCCCCCTTGATCCGACATCTCACATCCTTTCAGGGTTTCATGGGTTAAGAGTCCCAAACTCTTACCCTTTGCATCCACAGTAGCCGAAATGCCGAAATGGGCCTTTCGGGGATTTTTCTCGAGACCTTGATTGCTTGCCACATGTCCTCCTGTTGGACGGTCCTGATCCTTTTTGAGACTTTACAGGTTGCGAAGCCAAAAAGCTTCTCCCTTTTCCTCTCGATGCCCGGTCCTTCGAAATTGGTGGATTTTCACCATGTGTCCTTCTAGATGGATGGTCTTGATATTTTCATGATTTCACAGATTATGAAGCCGAAAGACTCCTCTTCCTTCTGCTAGGATGAATTTTAAACCTCACGCATCTTCTTTGGATCCGACGCTCACGAATCTCAGTGCTAGATCTGACGGTTCAGATCCTCCCTCCTGTTCTTTGATCCAGCAGCTCATGAGCCACCACGCTCCAGATCCAATGGTCTACACTCCTTTTGGGATTTCGCTAAGCATGGATTCGTGATGGAGTTTCTCCACAACCTCTCGTTGTTCCAAGTCCCAAACTCTGAAATGTCGAAATTCAACTGCGCGATTTCAGAATTTGATGAACTGGAGGTTCACGATGCAAGTTGTTCCACACCTCTGTCCACTCCAAATCCCAAACTCCGAAATGCTGAAACTCAAGGGTTTAAACCCTGTGCATCTTCACCTAATCCAACGGTTATCGGGATTCAATGCTTCTCTATGAAGTGTCTCTGCCATTCATCTCTAGTTGTTCTCCTGCGCGATGATACCAGAGGTTAAACTCTGTGCACCTCCCTCTGAATCCGATGGTTGTCAGGTCTTCGCATGAGATCTGAAAACAGTAGTAGCTTCTCCTCCAGAACTTTGTGCTTCTTCCTTTTACTTGGAAGATATCCAATGTTTTGAAGGTTTTGGCCTCTAATGCCTTTCTCTGTGCACGTTATCCCTATGCTTTCTCTTCTGGGCTTATGGGCTTAGAATAAGTCCACTCTTGCACACACTTGGTGCTCCTGAGATTTTGAATAGCTCAGATTCAGGAAGTTTTCTTGGGAAGAAAAATCCTTACACCCGACTGGCGTCCTCCTGATTGATGCACACCTTGCAGATCTTATAAAGTATTCAACAACTCTATGAGTGTCTTCGTTTCGACACTTATCCTCTCTACACTTGAGATAGAGTCCCTTCTGAGCACTCTGTGCACTTGCTCAATGCCCGCCTGACAGAGCTTCCACAGAATCTTCAGTAGTTTTTCCTTCTCCCCATGCTTTCACTGCACAGTCTTCACCTCCATATTTTTTAGTAACTCTGAGGTTTCTCCTGAGTTGTGAATTCTCCTAGTGTGCCCGCCTGACACATCCTCCTTTGATCTCAAAATAGAGATTCAGATGCGCACTCCTTGCGCTAGCTACAGAACCTTCTCTATGTTGTTGTTCACGCCTTGCATAGCCTAGAGAACCCAAACAAAAATAGACAAACTCACAAACAGATAGTAAAATCTATCTCTCACCCATGTCCACAACATTCATTTCTGAAACATGAACATATGAACAATAATATGCAGGAAAAATTTATTTTCTATTAATTTCATAAAATGTCCTTACAAAGTGTTTACAATGGCTGGATTATAACAAGTCTCAGCTTTGTCTTCTTGAGACCTCTCTACCTGAGATCCATTCCTCTCTTACTCTCTCTAACTCCTACCTAAGTCCTATCTAATTCATTCCTCTCTCTAATTACAAAGAGTGCTCTCTCACAAGCTTATCCTCCACCTCATTGTTTCTAAGATATCGTTCTCATAGAGCGGCTCTTGACTAGATTAAAAAATTAGGGTGTCTAGGTCTTACTACAACCTGGCTTGCTATAGGTTTCCACTAAATGAAACCTCAACCACCTCCTGTACAAAGGTGTGTTCCTCTCTCACAGCCTTACAAAATTTAATTACAAATTTCAAATTTTGGAAAACGAGAGGGCTTCGCCTCTCCCTTTCTCCATCAAAATGCATGCTGGATGTCTTGGCTGGCTGGCACACTGTTGACGTGGAGTGATGCTCCTACATCAATCCCCTCCAAAATTCAACATCAAATTAGGATTTCTATGTGGGTATGAATCCCCTACACAAACCCACAAATACCATCACCAAATCCATAAATCCCCAACTTCATTCCAAGGTAATTTTCACCCAAACGAAAGTGCGATGTGGTGTCGATGATGATTCCCACATTCCTATCACCTAGGGCCATGTGAGAATATATTCCTGCATCTACAAAAATCAACACTCTCTCTCTTAGACAGGGAGGTATTCTCACCACACTCCACCATCAGTTGGACGTAGCTCTATCTCCCATTATGGGAGTAGCTTTGTCTCCTGCATTGGATCCACTACCACAACTGCTATCCAATCCTAAATGGTTTCTCCCTCTATCACCAAATAAAATTATTCTCTCTAGTCCTCTTAACTTGATGTATCCTTGGTCACTGAAGAAAATCTTGTTGTCTAGCAGGATCCCTCCCTAGAAGATACCCTGCTCCTAGAATCCTCCTTCCTATGAACCTCCTATCTGTCCATCTCAACCCATGACACCCTATTTTCAGTATTGGAATATGCCTCTCTCCCATATGGACCTGAAGGTTAGCTCTGACTGACTCTCCCTCTGAGCCTCCATACTTCCTTTAAAGTCGAACTCCCTCTGAAGTTGGACTCCCTGTGAGTCTCTTGAATCCATATAAATTTTATCTCTATCTGAATCCACTAACTCCTTATGAAGTCAGACTCCATCTAATTATACACAAACTCTAGAGCTACATGTTCCCTATCCACTATCCTCTACACAATCCTAGGAGATTGCTCCTCCCCATTGGATCCTGAGGGATGATTCCCTCTAAAATATGGCTCCCTCTGAGCTTGTTCTACTTGTGGGGCCACTTGTCTCACCACTAGTGGAGCTACCTATTCCTCCTCATCTGTCTCTCTACCCTTGTTGGTCATAACATGCATAATATGGCCCCTCAGCCTATACATGTTGCTCTCTCTAACTCCAAGAACCACCGCTAATCTGAAGCTATATGGTCTAAGCACAAACAACACCAATCCATCCATATCATCCCTAGACATCAACTGAGTATCCTCCTGGATAAAAAAATCCATATCATATCAAACCCTAGAAACATCTCCCATGCATACATCCCCTACACAAAAAGGTTCCCAATACCTGGGAATACCTCTCATTCACCAACTCGGCATCCAATAACACATGTCCATCTTAGAACAACACTTCATATCCATACTCCTTAATAGTTGAGGTTGAGAACACACTCCTAGCACCCATAGAACATTTTCCATTCACAACACATCCCCTGAATTCATCTAGAATACCATTGCTCTTGATACCTATACTACATTCCTAGTCATCCTACCAAGCTCCTCATACATACTTGAGTCAGACACTATGAAACTTGAAAAAATATATTGTGCTCTTGTCATGATATAATGGTTCCCACTATACAAGAACCATGTAATCCTCCAAGGAAAGCATCATGTTCATCCATGTCATGACCATCCAATGAACTTCTACCCAAGTCCATCATCCAAGTCACTCTCTATGTCTACACACACTAAACTGATATTGTGTCCTCGTCTTAAAATTCTTGAGCTACAGTTGGACACTCAGTCTATTCCACTCTATACATCCACAAATCATCTCTACAAATGTCCTCATCCTCCCGGGTCAAATGCCTCAGACATCGTCATACCTTGACAATGTACAACTCACTGGCCCGATGAAGACTATATCTTGTCAACCTACCAAACATTTGAATCTATCTCATCTGTGCCAAATCACCCAAGTTTCTCCCATTGCAACTCACCATGACAAGTCATCGAAATTCCATGTGTCTCAAATATGAAACCCTTCTCTTTAGATCCCAAGATCTGATACCATGTCAATTTTCACATGCAACTCTATGTGACTAATTTTCAGATATGAAAATTGCTTCCAAGTGATCTAACAGTAAATCCCTAGCTGTTATCATTGAATAATTTGACATTGAAAATTATTAACTGAAATTATATGCAGTGGAAACACAAAATATCAGAGATTAATCATCCACACATATGAGACACAAATTTCATTTCTATAGCCTTGTTAACTTCATAATTTATGAGGCAAAAACCAGCCCTCCCAACCAATATAATATCACTAAATCTGAGGACAACCTTGTCTTTTCATCCAATAAAAATATCACCGAAATATGAGGACGACCTTGTCCTATAATAACCATACAAATAATAAAAACAAATTTACCAACTTAATGAGAGTTATGACCTCGAATCGAGAAATATGGCCCAAAAAACCCATATTTTTGCAAAAAAAAACATGAAAATCAACTCCCAAATCAAAAAGTGGCACTATCGGTAGCACCATTTTTTCAAACGGGGTCAAAATTACAACGTTTTTCAAACATGGCCTTCACAATGCATACAACAGCTCATAAAACCCTTCAAATCGACACCTAAATTAAAAAATGATGTTACATAATTAATTATTTTTTCAAAACGTTAAATTTACAGATATTTTGAAATAGTATTTTTAGCAGTCGGCACTATTATAGCACAATTTTTAGATTCATAAAATCCTAACCCAACCACAAAATAAAGTGCTACAACTAGGGAATCCTACACCCAATGTCACCTCGATGTAGGTCTCGCACTTCAAGGGTGACTAGGTCACTCTAGGGAGGTGATATCAGTGATCGTAGGGGGGATGAGATGTATATGAGTGGATATGGAAGCATGGATGATTTTAGGGGCTAAATTTCGCTCATGGGATAATTTTCCATGGTTTTTCCAAAATCGAGATTCACTATTTTAAAAATGATTCGCCCAAATTCTATAGGATAAAATTATTTTACCTTAAAAATCGCCAAAATTTTATAAAAACTATATAAAATCCTTATATATTTGAATATTTTTACAAAAATATCGCCAACACTTTATAGTTGGCATATGAAGGATTAGTAAGATTCGCCAAGGTTTCTACGTTTTAAAAAAAAATTCCATCCTTAAAATCATCCATGTATGGAAGTAAAAACCCTATAAGTCAAATCTGAGTGGAGTGATATGTGAAAGGAGACGCCTTGTAAACCAAGTAAAATTTTCCTCAAAGATATAGCACTTCTTCGGATAATTGTACCTTCCCGAGACACACAGTAAGACACCTTGCAATGCTATATGTTAGTATGGATCAGCAAGTTAATCTTGTTTTCCCTAATTTGTAGCAGCAAATAACAATTTATATCAACAAATAAAGTATCTAAATCAGCATGTAAAAGCATAAGATCAACCAACAATACTATCAATGAATTTGACAATCAATTAGGGCTTGAATATAGCACTTTCAGAATGAATAAAGCAAATTGTTATAAAATTCATTCTCTGTATTAAATTATCGACCTTATGGTTGTATCATTCAATGACATGCAGTAGCAAAATCAACCATATAAAAGTGCCAAGAACTAGCCCAAAATGTGTGCCCTAGTTGGTAGACTAGGTGAGTGAAGTTAGAGAGGATTCTTAGGGTTATTTTGTGAGATAAGAGGGAGTTTAGAAGCTAGGGTTATGCAGACCTAATGGAAGTAGGTTATTGTTTACAATATAAATAAAAGTAGTGGGAGAAGAGGGATGCCCCAATGAGGAAAGAGAGCTCAAGTCTCAAGGAACACTTCTCCAAAAAGATAAACTTGAAACTAGCAAAAATCACTCTTCCCAAGCCAAAAAATTTATATCTCCAACGCAATAAACAAAATACTAGTGCCTATAAATATTGGGTTAATGGAGTCAAGTAAATGAACTAGAGATTCTACTTCCTTGGGGGTGTAAACCCTCTTACTCCCCAAGGAAAGTATCTCCAGTTAGGGTTTGAAAATGAGGGGTGTAAATCCTCTTAATTCTGCAAACAAACCCTTGCAACATAAATAAACTTCAAGAAATAAATGATGAAGACTAGAGTGGGGGTGTAAAGGCTTTTATTTACCACTTAGCTCCTAGCACAAAAATCCTTGACTTGAAAAAAAATGATATCATAAGAGTAAAAACCATATCAAATCAAGAATATGCTAAGATAATCCACCATAAAAGATAGAAACCATTCACCCAAGGCTAGTGCCTCACTCCTCCCTAAACAATTCATCAAAAATAGCCATAAACAAGTGCACAAGAGACAATTATGCCAAGTTTACTGAAAATTTCAGATCAAGTCTTCTCACAAGAGGGATAGTTATTGTAAAAATGAGATCTTATGATCTCTTATTTATAACAAATGTCACTAAGGTTACATGTACACATATTTAGGGGTAAACCAAAATAATAGGGATCAACAACCCTAATATATCCCCCCTAACAAACTAATTTTAAACACTCCATTTAAAATTTTACTTTTGCAAAAATAAAACCCTAATTTTACATGGGCGTCACCCCTTTAGGGAACATTTTGTCACTTGGGAAAAGTCATTGGTGCTGGAGAAGAAATGGTAGGCATCCAAAGGCCACATGTTAAGAATCTATGCAACCTCCTCATGGTCAATACCACATCCTCCTCAAAACATCCATGTGTCAATGAGTGGTAATGCCATCACCAAACCCTAGCCCCCAAATATGACATCATGCCCTGGGAGGTGACATTTTTCCTCTCATAGGAAAATCATTTGGAAAGTGAAGCATGGGCTAGGTCCATCCAACTATCCTCTAGGCCTCCAAAGGCATCTCTCTCATTAGACATGTGGTCCTATGCCATCCATCCTATGGGTTTATTTCCCCCATTGAAGCCCAAGTTGGGCTTGTTCTTCCAAAACTGCCCACCAACCTGTACCTGCAAGACAAATGGATATTCCATCTAAGGATATCAAGTCAAAGAATCATGATGATTGAATCAAGTCAATAAAATAGCCATCAAAGCATGTATACCAGGACTACATCATACAAACATGTCCTTAAGAAACTAGATGTTTTTCCAAGTTTGGTTGTGGGAGGGTTGCCATGGTACTCTTTTTCATTGGATCAAAACCCATAAGTCTAGGAGAAAAACTATATGATTCATGTGAATGAAGTGGAATGGATAGGGGAAGTAGTCAATTTACATGGGGTTCATGATATGCAAGAGTCCATAGTATCTCATTTATGGGTTCCTTTATGGAGGGTTTGTTGCACCTCCGTCCATAATGCGTTATTTCCAAGCCCATCAATTGATTTTTATATTTATTTCTTTTTATTTTCTTTAAATCTAGAATAGTGTGAGTTGGAGGCCACTTCCCTGTCATGGTGACAGAATAATGGCAGTGTCACCCATAAGTGATTTCATGGAAATGTCAAGTTTATCTCATGATGAGAACCATGAAACTGAGAGCCATTACCCTGCTGTAGTGAAAATAAATGGTAATTTCGTACCGTTAGATACCCACAGATGTGATAGGTTGGCTCGTGATTGGACCCCCTATCCTCAATGGATCCTTTAAGTATTTTTATTTATTCTTTTCAGAGGGTCCTTAATTTCTTAGGGAAAATATTTTCACTGCTTTCTCAGGATCCCATGGGAAAATCATCTGGAAGGTTTATTTCATTAGGATTTTATATTTTTACCTATAACTCCCCTCTGGGCGTTTATCCCCTTCTTCCCACGAAATGAGGAATGGTCCCTTCTAGGGTCAATCTACCCCCAAAATCCCAAGATATGGTGTTATGAGGGGAAATAATGATGGAAAATGGTAAGTATGGTTGGGAATGGCACGGTGACTCATTAAAGGAAGATCCCAGAAACACCCCATCCTAAAGGTGACCATCTACATGAGTTCCCAAATCAACCACCAACATTTAAACAAGGTAAAGGCATAGTTTCAAAAAAAAATGTCTCTGAATAAAAAATAACTTCTGATACACTAGATTGAATGCCTCAAATATTAAAATGATACCCACCATCATACCTAACTTGTACTGCGTGGAACAAGACCCAAGTGACCTGTGGTGGCAAGATAGTGTGGATGATGACCAAGTTTTGGGTCACTGTGGTGGAGATGCAAGTCTTTAGTTGTGCAAAAGGATATTGTTTTTCATGAGGTCTCTCAGAACTCCATATCTGCAACCTAAGGGCCTCGAGACATAATCTCCTTAGTTATCCACAAAATGGGGATACCATATGGCTCCTACTTGGGGACATGTTCCCGCCGTAGAGTGCATGAGACATGTTCCTACAAGGAAACATGAAACTGTCAAGTGCAAGATGGTCTAGTCATCCTTGTTCTCACATGATCATAATCAAAATAAACTAAGTTAGAAAAAGAATTTTTTGAAGAAATTTCTAACTAAGTGTACATATATGATGATGAAATCAATAATGCAAGTAAAGAAAAATGAAAATTCAATGCAACTAAAATAATATGAGAAAATCAAGACGCAGATGAAGGGAATAAAAAAGACTTACCTACTTACCTGGGGCCTTGGGGCCCTAAAAATCAATTTTTGGATGATGTCAGGTGAATTCATACAACCAGTGAAACCATTTGATCATCTCATAAAAGTATATCCCCCTATGATTAATCATATAATACAAAAAAGATAATTCAAGCACATAATAATCATGAGTATAAACTTACATATAATCGATCATGAAATAAAACTCATGAAGATAGGTGGGAAGGAGGAAATCCTACTGGAAAGAGAAACCATTAGCCTATTCACCCGGCCTGAAAGTGTAGCCACAAGATTGACCAATCCATCTCTAAATGGGGCTAATATATATGTACGAGGGCTCATCTTCATCCATTCACAAAGACTCACTGCTTGTCGAGGACTAAGAGAAAATGAGAGATCGAAAGAATATTGCATGGTCTCTTGGATAAGAGGCAAGGAAGAGTATCAGGTGTATAAAAACATCGCCTCTTCCCTTGTGAATCTCCATGGAAATTTCCAAGATGAAAATACTTCCACTTTGAAGAATGAACCTTCGACTTCTCTGAGGTGGCCACATCTTGGTATTCTTCATAATTTGAGCACAATGGCTGGAATTCCTCATAAAAAAATTATGCATCCTCAAAATGGTGTGTACCAAAGGATGACTGAAGATCACTCTGAGTATGTTGTGACAAGTCATCCTCAAAGGGGAAGAACAAATTTGTAACCATATCATCACCAGGCAGACAAGCATCTAACTAATACATGTATGAGGAACACTCCTCTGATGATGAAACCCCCTATTCCTAAAATCTACCCTCAATGTCATAAATGGAGTATCTATTAAATTTGAGACAACTAAAATCACATTTGAGTCTGCTAGTCTATATGAAAGTGTCTATAGGCTCATAAACCATATCAAAGGGTACTTTCATAAGGCCATCAGTATGACTGAAAATGACCATTTTTTTGTCTTTGTGTGTAGGAGGAGTAGAGGCGTGGACACATTCAACTGGAAGAGAAGATGCTTAGTATTCATATTCATGAGGAGAACAATCTTGAATGATATCATCTTCAATAAGGTGGAGAAAGGATACCAATGTCTCTCGATCAAGGTATTGTATTTCATCAGGGTCTTCATCATTGAAATCACCATGAAAAATTTCTTCATGAGAATGATTTTCGACCAAGTCTTCATCACATTCAATAGGTTCAAAGGACTCACCATATTTATATTGATCTAGAACACGTTTATATATTTCCTCAGGCATGAAGAGCGGTTCATCGTCAATTGGGAAGAGTTATTGGTATCCATACTTCTCGGTCAGAGCATCATATAATGAATATGTTCCAAAATATTCAATGATTACTTCCCAGACTAAATTTTGGGTAGGCATTTTCTCATAATCTTCTATGATGGCATCAAGCTCCTCTTTTCTTTGCTGACAAAACTTAACTATAAATTCCTTATCAGGGCAAGGTTTTATCATTTGTTCACAAAATTATGAATCTTAATCTTTGTTTTTCTTGAGACTCTCAAAATTTTCCTCATTGGTTTTGTCAAATTCTTGTTTTTCAACTGTCATTTCAACAAACTCCAGAAGAAGAGTTTCTCTCAAACCTTCAATAGTATCAAGTTCAAAACCTTCTCTTGAAAAATTGTCCTCTAGGTCATGAATTGTGCCTTTAAGACTTTGATTTTTTGGTCCCCAATGCTTAAGGAAATCTCAAATGAGGATCGTCAAAGACGATATACTTCTTGGCTTGTAATAATAATTGATCCAATCCCTTTGTTCATGTAAATTCTAACCTTGTACAATATCTACTATAAACAAATATTCAGTAAAGGAACATAAAAGATACAATGGAAAATACAAACATTACACAGAGATTTTTCCCTTGGAAACCCAAACCGGGAAAACCAACATATTCTATATTATTCATCATGTTACAATGTTTACAATACAAAATACATATAGGAGCCATTGACATCCAAAACCCTAACCCAATGACCTAGATTAGTCCAAAACCCTAATTCCTTAACTGGAAATAGAAAACCATTGGCAAATAAACCATGTGTCAAAAAACCACCTAAATATAATGCAGTCCCAAGGCAGAAAAAATGTGGTCCCGAATATAAAACATGCCCAAAATTATCCCACTTGTTGTTTTATTTGAATAAAGGGGGTTACGGGGTTACATAGTCAACAATCCAGAGCAACAATGCCCATGGATCCTATACATGAAGAGAACTTATCAGTGCTCACAATTTTTTTTAATGAGTATGCAACACTCTTCAAAGTGTCCACCTTAATCAGTGATACTTTATTTTCTTCAATCATGTCTCTCACAAAGTGATATTGAAAATCAATGTGCTTTGTCTTTGAATGATAAGCAAGGTTCTTCACCAGAAAAATTGCACTATGACTGTCACACTCTATCCTTACATCTTTTTGTACCAACCCAATACCTGAACACAATCTTTGTAACCATACTACTTCCTTACTTGCATGAGTGGCTCCCATGTATTCATCTTCTGTAGTTGAAAGTGCCACTACAACCTGTCTTTTTCTCATCCAACTTATTTCTCCTCCAAACAGGTTAAACACATACCTGCTTGTAGATGTCCTATGATCCAAATCTCCATCCTAGTCTACATCCACAAAGCCATGTATATCCACCACTCTATCCAATCTCGGTCTTCCTTCGTAGCACAATCCATAGCTAGTAGTGCCACGCAAATACCTGAAAACTCTTTTTACTGATGTCCAATGCTCCTTCCCTAGTTTTGACATATACCTGCTCAAACCTCCCACTACATGTGCAATGTCCGGTCTAGTAAATACCATTGCATACATCAAACTACCAACTGCACTCGCATATGGAACATGAGACATGTCCTCCTCTTCTTCATGTGTCTTGGGATACTTATCCACAGATAAATTTACACCAACAGGAATAGGAACCTTCACCGGTTTACAATCTTGTAT
This sequence comes from Picea engelmannii, assembly GCA_009831015.1. NCBI lineage: Eukaryota > Viridiplantae > Streptophyta > Pinopsida > Pinales > Pinaceae > Picea > Picea engelmannii. The sequence goes on from ML780603.1 coordinate 747,001, forward strand.
ATTAAACCTCTGCAATTGTCTCGACATATTTTCTCTAATTTAACCAGAGTTTCCTCCTTTTCCGATCTCTTTTAATTTCCATGCCAAAAATTAAATTTGAAGCACCGATATCCTTCATGTAAAATTTAGAGGACAACTAAGTTTTCACATCCTAGATAATCTCCTTGTTGTTTCCTATCAGCAACATGTCATCCACATATAAGACCAAATAAATCAAATGATCACCAATTAATTTAAAATACACACAGTGATCTTCTTTGCTTCTTGTGAAGCCAAGTCCCAACATATAAGTATGAAATTTTTGATACCACATTCTTGGTGATTGTTTTAAACCATACAGGGAGTTTTTCATCTTGCATACCAGCTCCTTCTTTCCCTTCATAGCATAACCTTCTGGTTTCTTCATATAGATTTCTTGTTCCAGATCCCCATGTAGAAATGTTGTCTTCTCATCCATTTGTTCTAATTCAAAATCAAATGCAGTAACAACAGATAACAGAAATCTTATGGAGGTTAACTTGGCAACAGGAGAAAAAATCTCACCAAAATCAATTCCCTCAACCTAGGAATAACCCTTTTCTAGTAACCGAGCTTTCTATTTCTCCACTTTTCCTTCTGCAATCAACTTATTTTTAAATACCCATTTGTTGCCAATGGGATTTCTTCCAGTTGGCAACTCCACTAGATCCCAAGCCTCATTCTTATCCAAAGATTCCATTCCTTCATCCATGTCCCTTTTATAGACATTTCCATCATCTGAATCCACTGCCTCCCTGACAGTTCTAGGATCATCATCAGTAATAAACAAAGAAAAAATTGAACAGAAATCAAATGGACTATACCTTTCTGGTAGCCTTATTTCTCGATCTGATGTCCTCAATATTGGAGTATGAGGATATTCTTCTTTTGATTCATGTTCTTTTATAGAGCCTGATTCATCATCCTTTAAATCAAACTGTATATTCACTGGTTCTTCCTTACTTGGTACGGCTTCTTGTTTAACAACATCCTTCATTTCTCTAAATACCACATCTCGGTTATACACTACCTTCTTAGTTTCTGGGTTCCTAATCTTATAACCTTTGAGACCATATTTATATCCAATAAAGATACACTTTTAATCCTTCTTATCCATCTTACTCTTGTTTTCCTTTGGAACATGAACATATGCATCGCAACCAAAAACCTTGAGATATGTGGGAGAAGGTTCCTTACCAGTCCATACCTCTTGTGAAGTCTTGTCATCCAATGTTGATGAGGGTGATATGTTGACCACATAACATGCAGTACCCACTGCCTCTGCCCATAATTATTTCCCTAACCCGACACGATTGAGCATGCACCTTGCTTTTTCCATCAGCATCATGTTCATCCTTTCTGAAACTCCATTCTATTGATGTGTATATGGAGTAGTCTTCTACCTTTCTATACTGCACTTCTTACAGAATTCTTCAAATTCATTTATGCTGAACTCTTCGCCATTATCTATCCTCAACACCCTAATTCCTTTCTCTATTTGATTCTCAACAAGAGCCTTAAACTCTTTAAACCTATCAAAGACTTCATATTTATTCCTGAGGAAATATATCCAAGTCTTCCTCAATAATTCATCCATAAATGAGACATAGTACACATATTTTCCCAATGATGGGACCAACACAGGTCCAAAAAAATCACTGTGAACTAGTTGTAAAATTCCTTCTACCCTTGTTGCACTAGAGGGGAATATTACCCGATTCTTCTTCCCATATAGACAATGTTCACATAAATCAAAATCCAGAGAGCATTTAGACATACCTTCAACCATACCTTTACCGTGTAGTAGTCGAAGACCCTTCTCTCCAATATGCCCTAGTCTTTGATGCCACAGCATAACCTTTTCTCCAGAGACAGTAGGAGTTCTTTATTCTTCAACTCCAATATCAGGAATGACGAAACTATTACACCCATCACTAATAGTGCTTCCTTGCATATTATACAAAGTTCCAAACCGAAATCCCCTCAACAACATCATTGCTCCTCGATCCATCTTGCAAGTTTCCTTTTCAAATATTGTTTTTACCCCTGCATCGTCCATTTTTCTTACAGAAATCAAATTTTTGTCCAAACTTGGGATGTGCAGAACACCAGGCAATGTTCTAATCCTTCCATCTATGAGCCTCAAATTGACCCTTCCTCTTCCTATGGTTCTTCTTGTCTAATCATTACCTAATAAAACATTACCTCCATCATACCTTTAATATTCGTAGAACCACTCCCTGTGGGAAATCATATGAAAGGATGCACCAGATTCAACCAAACATGCCTCATGATCTTCATGTGTGCTTGAAGAGGCCAAGTAAACATACCCTCCTTCTTCCTTGGAGGTCTTTTCTTCTGTAGAAGAAGATTCTTCAAATCCATTCTTTTTCTCAACTTTGGATCTACACTGATTCTTATAGTTCCCTTATTTTCCACATCTCTAGCATACTCTTACAAACTTTCTGGGAGATTTAGATCTACCCTTAGACTTAGATCTCCCACTTGAGAAAATAGATCTATGTCTTTCCTGGGAATGTCCTCTTGCAAATAATGTGTCTGTGTTATGTCCTTTCATATTATTCCGTCTCATATCCTTCGACAATAAGGATGGGACCACTTCATCAAACTTCAAGGAAGTTGTATTACTACCTATGGCCACAACCAGACTATCCCATGAGTCTAGTAAAGAACACAACAAGCTGACACATTTATATGCATATAAAATTTTACTCTGAGCAGATACTAACTGACTTACCACAGTATTGAAGGCATTCAAATGCTCTACCACCGAGTCTCCATCTCTCAGGTTATACAACTTCTTTCTCACGAATAGTTTATTTACTAGGGACTTAGACTAATACAACTTCCCCAACTTTTCCCATAAATTCTTGGTTGTAGCTTCCTCTAACACATTCAATAATACTGAATTGGAGAGACACAGTCGAATTGTGCTCTTTGGCTTCCGATCCAACTTTTTCCAGTCATCTGCATAAGTTATTCTAGGTGTAGTACCTGGATCTACCGTGATCCACTGAGCTCTATCCACCAACAAATCTTCCATATTGATCTTCCACAACTCAAAAAGTTTTCCATTAAGGTTCTCAATCTCCATCTTCGAATTGCTTGTCATTTCTTTTCACCTGAAAAAGCAATACCGCAAATCTCCCACTGTAACAAGGCTTATCACAGCCCCAAGCCAAACCCTTGACCACAAAGGCGTCCCCCTAAAGCCAATAAATCTCTGATACCAAATGTAAATTATAACCTTGTACAATATCTACTGCAAACAGATATTCAGTAAAGGAATGGAAAAGATACAATGGCAAATACAAACATTACACAGATGTTTTTCCCCTAGAAACCCAAACTGGGAAAACCATCATATTCTATATTATTCATCATGTTACAATGTTTACAATAAAAAATACATATAGGATCGAGTGGCATCCAAAACCCTAATTCCTTAACCAGAAATAGAAAACCATTGGCAAAGAAACCATGTGTCGAAAAACCACCTAAATATAATGTAGTCCTAAGGCAGAAAAATGCGGTCCCGATATAGAAAAAAAAAATCGAGGGCACTGCCCCCAAACCCTTGCACACCTAGTGGATATGCTTAGACACTACTACTCATGCAAATAATATAACACATACCCAACAATTCATTTCCCAAGGACAATAGGAAAAATTGTAGGGATACATGTTCATGTAGTACATTTGCATAGTAGAAGCATCTAGTAAACTCAACAATGTGTGCCACGACCAAAAATGGATTACCATTGAACTTTGGGAGGACATTGAATTGGTTCATTGGGCACTTGTTTGGGTATTCATCAATATCTTCAAGATCCAAGGATTTGTATGATTCTTTAAAGTGCCACAAGTCCATCCTTCCATCACTTAGGGTAATACTTCAATGGAGTCACCAGATAAGCTCAAGGCTCATCAAAGGATAGAAAATGACAAGGGAAAATGTGGGTTCTTGGAAGGTGGAATTTCCATATGAGATTCAATATGAGCTCATCAAGAAAGGTGGAAAGGGAACACCCCTTGGGTGGAGTCATCGGGAAAGCTAGGGAAAAGGCTTTGGGATATATTTCTGAAGTGTCGTTAGGCTTCAGAAGTGGATTCAAAATCCTCCTAGGAAATGGTTCCAAAATATTATAGCAAAGGTTGTAGATTGGGAAAATTCTGACCCAACCACAAAACAAAGTTCTACTGCTAGGGAATCCTACACCCAATGTCACCTCGATGTAGGCCCTGCACTTCAAGGGTGACTAGGTCACTCTAGGGAGGTGATGTCAGTGACCTTAGGGGGAATGAGATGTATATGAGTGGATATGGAAGTGAAGCACCTCGAAGTCAAATATAAGTGGAGTGGGATGTGAAAGGAGATTCCTTGTAAACCAAGTAAAATTTTCCTCAAAGATATATCACTTCTCTCGATGATTGTACCTGCCTGAGACACAAAGAAAGACACCTTGCAATGTTATATGTTATTATGTATCAAAAATTTAAAATTTTTGTCCCTAATTTGCAGGAGCAGGTAACATTTTATATCAACAAATAAAGTATCTAAATCATCATGTAAAAGCATAAGATCAACCAATAATACTATCAATGAATTTGGCAATCAATTAGGGCTTGAATATAACACTTTTAGAATGAATAAAGCAAGTTGTTATAAAAGTGATTCTCTGCAGTAAATTATCAGCCTTATGGATGTAGAATTCATTGACATGTAGCAGCAAAATCAACCATATAAAAGTGCAAAGAACTAGCCCAAAAAGTGTGGCCTAGTTAGTAGAATAAGTGAGTGAAGTTAGAGAGGATTCTTAGGGTTCGTTTGTGAGATAAGAGGGAATTTAGTAGCTAGGGTTATGCAGCCCTAATGGATATAGTTTAATGTTTACAATATAAATAAAATTAGTGGGATAAGAGCGATGCCTCAATGAGGAAAGAGATCTCAAGGTTCAAGGAACACTTCTCCAAAAATATAAACTTGAAACTAGAAAAAATCACTCTTCCCAAGGAAAACATTTTAGATCTCCAATGCAATAAAAAAAATACTAGTTCCTTTAAATATTGGGTTAATGGAGTCAAGTAAATGAACTATATATGATACTTCCTTTGGGGTGTAAACCCTCTTGGTCCCCAAGGAAATTATCTATAGTTAGGGTTTGAAAATGAGGGGTGTAAATCCTCTTACTTTCGCAAACAAACACTTGCAACATAAATAAACTTCAAGCAATAAATGATAAAGACTAGAGTGGGGGTGTAAATTCTCTTACTTCCCAGTTAGCTCCTAGCACAAGAATCCTTGACTTGAATCAAATTATAGAATAAGAGTAAAAAACATACCAAATCAAGAATATGCTAAGATAATCCACAATAAAAGATAGAAACCATTAATCCAAGGATAGCGCCTCACTCCTCCATCAACCATTCACCAAAAATAGCCGTAAACAAGTGCACAAGAGATAAATATGCCAAGTGTAGTGAAAATTTTAGATCAAGTCTTCTCACAAGAGGGATATTTATTTTAAAAATGAGATCTTATGATCTCTTATTTATACAAAATGTCACCAAGGTTACTTGTCCACATATTTAGGGGTAAACCACAATCCTAGGGGTCAACAACCCTAATCTCACCCCCTTAACAAAGTAATATTAAAAAATCCATTTAAAATTTCACTTTTGCACAAATAAAACCCTAATTGTACATGGACGTCACCCCTTTAGGGGATGTTTTGTCACTTGGGACAAGTGGTTAGTGTTGGAGAAGAAGTGGTAGGCCTCCAAAGGCCACATTTCAAGCATCTATACAACTGCCTCGTGGTCAATACCTCATCCTCCTTAAAATTTCCATGTGTCAATCAGTGGTAACACCACCACCAAACCCTAGCCCCCAAATATGACGGCATGCCCTCGGAGGTGATGTTTTGCCTCTCCTAGGAAAATCGTTTGTCAAGTGAAGCATGGGCTAGGTCCCTCTAGCTATCCTCTATGCCTCCAAAGGCATTTCTCTCTCTCATAATACATGCGGGCCTATGTCATCCATCATGTGGGATGCTTGCCCCCATGGAAGCCCAAGTTGGGCTTGTTCTTCCAAAACTGGGCACCAACTTGTACCTGTAAGAAAAATGGATACGCCCTCCAAGGATATCAAGTCAAAGAATCATGATGAGTGAATTAACTCAATAAAATATCCATCAATGCATACATACTAGGACTACATCATACAAACATGTGTTTAAGAAACTACAAGTTTCACCATGTTTGGTTGTGGGAGGGATGGCATGGTACTCTTTTTCAATGGATCAAAACCCCTAAGTCTAGGAGAAACCCTATATGATACATGTGAATGAAGTGGAATGGATGGGGAAAGTACTCAATGGGCATGGGTTTCATGATATGCAAGGGTTCCATACTATCTCATTTATGGGTGCCTTTGTGCAGGGTGTGTTGCACCTTCAACCACAATGAGTTATTTCCAAGATCATCAATTTTCTTTTATCTTTATTTCTTTGTATTTTCTTTCAATGTAGCATAAGGTGAGTTGTAGGCCACTTCCCTGGAGTGGTGACCAAATAATGATAGTGTCACCCACAAGTACTTTCATGGAAATGAGAAGGTTGGCTCCTGACAGGACCCCCTTTCCCTCAACCAAGCAACTGAGAGTCATTACCCTAGTGTGGTGACCATAAATGGTAATTTCATACTGTTAGATACCCATGGACGTAATAGGTTGGCTCGTGATGAGACCCCCTATCCTCAAATGATCCTTTAAGCATTTTTATTTATTATTTTCATGGGGTCCTTAATTTCTTGCGGAGAAGATTTCCATTTCTTTCTCGAGATCCCATAGGTGAAGAATATAGAAGGTTTCTTTCATTAGTGTTTTATATTTTTCCAGCTAACTCCCATCTAGGCCTTTATCCCCTTCTTCCCATGAAATGAGGAATGGTCCCTTCTAGGGTCAATCTACCCCAAAATCCTAAGAGATGGTGTTATGAGGAGAAAAAATGATGGAAAATGGTAAGTATGGTTGGGAATGACACAATGAATCATCAAAGGAATCTCCCATAAACACCCCATCCTAAGGGTTACCATCTACTTGAGTGCCCAAGTCAACCACCAACATTTAAACAAGGCAAAGGCATAGTTTCCAAAATAAATGTCTCATAATAAAAAATAACCTATGATACACAAACTTGAATGCCTCAAATATTAAAATGATACCCACCATCATACATGACTTGTACTACATGGAGCAAGAGCCAAGTGACCTGTGGTAAAAATCTAGTGTGGATGATGACCAAGTGTTGGGTCCCTGTGGTGGCAATGCGGGTCTCTAGTTGTGCAAAAGGATATTGTTGGTCATGTGGTCTCTCAGCACTCCATATCTGCAACCTCAGGGACTCGAGACATAATCTCCTTAGTTATCCACAAAATGGGGATAACAGGTGGGTAAAATCATGAAGTTGGGTAACACTTTCATGATAATCGGGTCTCAAAAATTTCTAGCGACAATTTTTCAGCCGAAAAAATGTTGCTAGAAATTGTTTCGGTCGAAAATTTGCACATCAAATTGAACGACTCCCTGACGACGCCCTTGAAATTCGTGTACAATGTTTTTTGGATGAATTATTTTGCTGTGGTAAGAATATTTCGGCCGAAACGCTTATTTTTAATGGATTCCGTTAAAAACTATGTTTCGACCGAAAGAATATTTCGACCGAAAACATGAAAATGGGACTATTTGCAGGAAACTACAAATTCTCTCCATCTTACTTGATCTTTGGAGGTAGTGGACTCATAAAAATACTCAAAATTTAGTTTTAGAATTGATACCAACATTTTTAAACTTGAATCTACTTTCATTAGATATATTTTTTTTCATTTTCATTGTTTTTATCTAATTTTATTTAATTTTATAAAAAAAATCACTACATAATATTTTTAGGTGAGATTATGATTCAGTGAAATGAAAAATCCATATCTCTAAAAATATAAGGTGGAAAATTATGGAAAATTTATATTCATAATCCTTAAACTGTTCTTTTCAAAAGGGTATATTTAGATTTTACTTTTAAGTAAAAATTAAGATAGATACAAGGTGTAGAAAAACATGTGTTTAAAATCTGCAACGTTTTCAGCTTGGTCTACTTAAAAAAATTCTACATTATAATATTCATCCGTTAGATTCAAAATTACAATCATAATAAATGGAGTCTCTGTAGATTTTTGCAGTATATTTTGTTTCTTAAAACCATAAGTTTAATAATAGATACATTGTTGTAGAAAAAAGTTACTCATTATCATTCATTTCATGTTTAAGGAACATACTGTTAAACAATTGTCAAATTGACATATCAAGTCATGATAAAAAAAAAATGAAAAATAGTCATTGGAAAGCTAACAAAATTCTTCACAAGTTTTGTTTTTATTGTAAAGTGAAATTCTAAATAATAAAAATACTTTTGTATGCCGGAAGTTGAAGAACTTGTGAAAATACAATTTTTTTTCTCGTAAAACAAGCAAAAGTGTAACCCATCTTCTTGTACCATTAAAACCAAAACCTTAAAATCAACCATCAAATTGAAAAGTACTTCTACCCGTAGCACCATTTTAAATTTGGGCTATTAAAATGACATATTCTTTTAAAGTCGTAATCGAAATCATCGTTTCTACAAACAAAATCATCAAATCAACCCTTAAATGCTTACTTTTTAAATCTTAGTTTATCACTCCAAACACAACATAACACATAATTCCATGAAAACAATAAATTTAAAAATATATATTCAAAACTCAAATTTGGTAAAAAAAAAAAAAA
>ML780603.1:796273-808961 GCA_009831015.1 Picea engelmannii
TTTTTCCCTTCTTTCCCCTTTTAAATAAAGTCAAAATGGCAGTTGCGCATTTTACTCTTTTCCTTTTATTATTAATTTAAAATATTTTTACACTTTCACAATTTAAATAATTTATTTCTTCTTTACAATTTAAAACCATGGATTTTAATTAAATTAATACTCTCTTCATTTTACCCCAAAAATTTATGGAGACTAAAACTATTACTCAAGTGGTTTTTAGTTTAAATTTTTATTTTTTGTTTTTATAGGGTCTGTTCTTAAGGTTAGACAAAATTTTACCCTGAGAAGTTTTAGACTTAGGACTTAGATTCTGAACTAGGCAACATTTAATTAGGGAAGTAGCTTAAGAATTTATTAATGTGTTAAATATCTTAGGGCCATCTAGGTTTGTTCCTTCATCAACATCAATGCGACGTGCCCTTCAGGATGCACCACGTGCTCCAAGGGTGCCACTCGCCTCGTTCATTTCTTTTTCGCGACGTGCCCTTCAGGATGCACCCCATGCTCCAAGGGTGCCACTCGCTTCTTGTGTTTCTTTTGCGCGACATGCCCTTCAGGATGCACCACGTGTTCCAAGGGTTCCACTTGCTTCTTGTGATTCTTTTGCGCAATGTGCCCTTCAGGATGCACCATGTGCTCCAAGGGTGCCACTCGCCAACTTGACTGATTGGTAGACATCAATAACCCCTGGAGTCAACACTCCGCCAGGTGAACTTGTGGGAGACTAAGGGCTCTAAGGAATAAGGCCCCTTCCTTATTGCGTGCCCCTTAGAATCATCATGAGCGATTGTCGCAGTCTGCCCTCACGGCATCGTGGATCCTCTCGAACTAGGTAATCATTAACCTATAGTTCGAGCCACGGCGAGAGTGCTAGTAGGTTGTGGCACGACTACTGTCCACACCTCTCCCTCAACCTCTCTGGAAATCGTGTGTGGACCCTTTACTCCATATGTGAGTCTGGTCGGCAAGCTATCGTCAGCCTACATCATCAACAATTGTATCAGAACATGTCCACATCATATCATCAAATCAAATATACTAAAATCACAGTAAACAATCAACCCCAAGCACACTCCCTAACTCGATCCGGAGTCCAAGGGGTCCCGTCGATGCCTCTGCATCCTCAAGGTCAAAAACCCTGCACACTCAGTAAAACCGAGTCAATAGCACCTGTCCATGTCAAAGCAGTAAAACATCATGTCATCTATCATATCACATCACAATCAAGGATAAATGTTTTCTTATCATAAAAGTCTCGATCACTTGCGAGCAAGTGTCCTCAAAGAATAAGTTTTCTCGGTGCACCAGAGCGAGATGTTACAATGATAATGGTTTTCAATTTGAATTTTTAATGAAATTTTGTTTTCATATTTATTGATAATATTTAAAAAAAAATATTATATTTATGAATAGAGTCACAATAAACCATATTAAAATTTGGTTTTAAAATGTACATATATTTTAAACCATATTAAAATTTGGTTTTAAAATGTACATATATTTTAAAGTGTATCAATCAAGGAGAAACAAGAAAATGAGAAAATAAATAATTTTAAAGAAAGTTAATAGTGAAATAAAGTCTTACAATGAGAATTTTTATTTTTTTATTTTTATTTTTTCCTTGTGTCACACTCAAATTAGAAATCTTACTCCTTCCCTATATGACTTATATTTTCTTTTTAAATTATAACTTAGTTTGTGATTAAGTAGTTATGTATAGTATGCATATATGAAAAAGATGATTTCACAAGGTGCTTCACTCATTGAACCTATGACATGGCACATTAGTTTATGGTATATTAAAAGAATACCCCCAATTTCAATAGATATTGAAACATACCTCTCAAATGTTTTTGTTAAACCCCCTCCCCAATACATCTATCTAATTTTAAAAAACCCATATTTTTACTAGATATTGTAGGTATCGAATTCTTAGTGTCCTTTAGGTAGAAACGAATCATTTCTTCCTCATATTGTATCATTGTATTATGTTTTTTCATATATCAAGGTTCAGGTAGACATAACAACAAGGATATTATTTTCATCTAAGGGTTTTTATCACATAATCTAGCACTTGTGCAAATCCTTCACAAGGTGCTAAACTTGTGTAACAATTGAAAGTAGTTGTCATTGTCATCTATGAAAGTAATTCTCTCATTTTAATGATGGAAAGATATCCAACACAAGAGATACTTCCTTTTTTACCTCAAGGGATCCTGTAGCAAGATAAGGTAAAGTCTATGGCCCCCTTATATTGGTCACTTGATGATATGGGATAGGTCAAGGGAAACCTAGATAAATCGTTTCCCATTTCCTAGATAAAATAATTTCCCAATCATCAAGAACATCAATGACCACAACATCCATCACAATAGAAACCTTAGGATAATTAGCAAACTAAATTTTTAGATCCTTAATTGAACTAGAAACCTTAATAGTATTTGAATCAATTCCACAAACATTCCCATAATGCCTTGTGATTTCTAGCCATAACTATGTCACGACTTTGAAAGCCACCATGTCATCTGATGCCCCATAATTAAGCATACAATTACGAAGCCATAAACCATTCACTACCAAGCAGATGAAAAAAGGTTCATGTTTTTCTCTAGTTGGTTCAAAATGATTAGCTTGCAATAATATAGGGGGATCATTAGACTCCTCTTGGACATTCAAAAGTCTCTTTCCCATGTCCCTTATAGAAGGAAATTTCATTATCTCTGTGAGGGGAACATGCAAATTAATTTTAGTCAATACATTATTCATGTTGAAGTTTAACTCTATATTAATATCCTTAGGAAAGACTAGTTGAAGATAAGGGGTTGGAGGTAAAGGAGGCCTAGGTCTTGGACCACTGGGAGGGGTATTAGGTGCATTCTTCCATCTAGTGTATACTTGGATTTCCTTTCTCCTAATCCTTTCTCTTTATTATTCATCCATTTGATTTATCATTTCCATCCTAGCTTTCCTAGCAGCCTCTTGCTTGTTCAAGTTATTTTATAGCCACATTAAAGTTATCTTGGGAAGAAATGGTATAGATGGGATCCATTGTATCTAGAAATTTCATAGTGTCATCATTATTACTATCATTAATCTTGATACATTCATGATCCCAATGGGAAACTCCAAAAGGTAAACATCCGGGAATTTCTTCTTGGTTTATAACATTAGTGAGGGATAAAGTATTGGGAACCCTTTTCTCATTTGGAGGTCTAGGTTTCCATCATGGGTTACATCTTTGTGTTTGAGAACTATACGAAGGTTTAGGATACAAGGCTTGTTGTTGCACCCTTTTTATGTTAGTAATCTTATTCATCATGAGGGATTGATTTTGGTAAAAGTTGGTTATGATATTTTTGAATTTTTGACAGGGTATTGAGTAGGCTCAACATTGTCTAAGGTTCTTGGCTTGGTCTCATCCTTGTCTCTAGGAACATGGAAAAGTTCTACCTTAGGGGATAAAAGGTTTTCTTCAATATTAACGGCTTTCTCTTGTTCTTCCTTAAGAGTATTTAGGGACTTCTCTTTAAGCATGAACCTGAATTTCCCTTCAAAGGTATTAGTATAGAGGAGGATGACAACATCATCCTTTGGGATAAGGCTATCAATTATTTTTTGAAGTAATTTCTCAAATATAACATCAAATTCTTTGACAATTTTGTAATCTTTTTTCTTTGCCTCGTCCATTTGCAACAATAGCATTCTAGGATCCCTTTTAGTTTCCCATATTTTCATGAAATCCTTATAAAAATCATCCCAAGTTTTCATTCTTATATTAGGAAGGATATTGTACCATTTTCTAGCATCTTCCAGAAGGGTGGAAAAAATAGTCTCATAACTATATATTCATCATCATTATTAAAAGGAAAATTGCATTCAAGGGCTCCCAAAAAATTGTCTAACCATTCTTCGACAGTAATGACATTATTTCTATAGAATTTAGGCACCCATTTCTCAAACTTATGAGGCATGGCATGAGGATATCCTAGGATTGTAGACATATCCAAATTCTTGAATACATTTGCAACCCATTTTAATTGAGCTTGAGCCAATGGGGATAAAGGAAGTCTTCCTCCAAACAAGGAATTGACTATGAGAGTATTATGAGGAATCTTTATTATATAATATTTGAATGGATTAGTGAACCTGCTATTAGTCTCTTGATTAGTTCTTTCAACACTTGGTTTCAATGGATTTTCCAGATGATTTTATTAAACAAATATCATCAATATAAGATAAATGGATTCTTCCCTCAATGGAGTTTCCAAGTAAGCTGGGTAGGAAGTATTTGGAAAACAATCTTGCTAAGAAATTTTCATAGGAAGAATGACCCGATTCGCCTAGACAACGATGCCAAAATTTTATCACATAATATAGCACTTGTGTAAATCCTTCAAAAGTTGATAAACCTACGCAAAAATTGGAAGTAGTTTTCATTTTCTCCTAAGCAAGTACTTCCCTTATTTTAGTGATGGAAAGAGATCCAACATAAGGCAGGATTCCCTTGTGACCTCAAGGGATCATATAGCAAGCTAAGGGAATCCTAAGGGATCATAGGGATGGAATGGGCTAGGTCAAGGGAAAAAGTAAAGATGAGATGAGATAATCGATCAATTGATTGTGTGTGTGTGAAGTATTTCAATGTTTCTAAACAATTGTCAAGTCTAATAAATGAAAAAATGAATCTTCGAACAATAACTAACAAGTAAAAGAGTTGTTGTAATCAAATTGTATCAATAGACAATATTATATCAACAAAGTATATTTTGCAACAATGGAAAGAAATCAACTCTTAAAATTATCAAATAAATTCTTAAAATATGCTCCTTAATGGGTAGAATAATGTATAAGTGTTAAACAATGATTTCAGCCTTATTTAACCATGAAATTAAGTAAGTTATCAATAATATGTCTAATCCCTAATGGATGTAACAAAATTTTATAATAGCAACAACAAAACTTGATTTAATCCAACAAATAAACCATGGAAATTATGCCCAATATCAAGTAAAATGTTGGAAAGATGTTAGACAATGGTTAAATGTTTGAGTTGTTGTTAGAACTAGTTAATTAGATGCAATTATATTAAGCCCTAATGATTTTAGTAATCATTTATAATAGCAAAAAATAAGTGAATTATTATGCAAAGCATTGAGTTAGAATCAGCATGAGAGTGAGGTTAGACACCTAATCTATCAAGTTTCTTTGAGAGGGAGAGTGTTTAAGCTAAGATAGGGTTTTAATAATCACTTGCAATCATAGATACTATTGTTAGCTTCTCCTTGGGAAAATGAATTCAATGCAACATCTATAAAGGAGGCTAAAATGAAAGGGAATATGTGGAGGCTTGGAACCCTATGATTATCCCCTCATAAGCCTAGGTAAAACCTCAAAGGAAGAGAACCTAATTTTTATCCTCTTATAAACCCTAGGTGCAGTCCCACTTCTTTTCTAGCATTTAGAAAGGATATTGGATGGAATTAGGATAAACCCTAAAGTTTATCCTCTTATAAACCTTAGGTTTTAACCTCAAAGGTAAGGTTAGAAGGATGTCCTCTCAGAATCTGTAATATTATCCTTGTATGCTTCAACAAATAAAGGTAGATGCAACAAAGGAAGGGGATAACCACTCGTAATTCTCCTTTAGGGTTTCACAATTATCCAAGGAAAACAATAGTAGCATGCAACTATGATCTCTCTAATAGAGAATTCACCAAAATATACCAATAAAGATACTTAAACTTGCAAGAATATGTACTAGTCAAGTCGTTATCATGAGGAAACCCTAGTTTCATGAAGAATCCACCAAAAACAAGAGAAAACATCCACCAAAATCACTTCAAAAGTGGACACAAGAGCTCCATAGAGAAATAAGAGAGAGAGAAGAGAATTAGTAGTGATGAATCACGAGTGTAAGTTATGATTTGGCTTGGAGGTAGTGATAGTCTCTTTATATGAGGAAACCCTAGCACTAAACCCCCTCAAAGCCCTAAAATTACAAAAATTCAATGATACAAGTGAGATAGGTCTAGGCCGACCCCTCAAGTAGCCTCAAAAAATAGATAAACATGATAATAGACCAAAATATACCCTCTAAGGTCACACATGTGGGTGACACCATCCTCTAAGAAGGTGTAGGAGGCCTCCAAAGGCCACATATCATCATCAAGTGGTTCAAGCAAGGTGAAGTTTCATGTATCCACATCAAAAGTCATGTAAAGTGCCCCAAATCACTAACCAAGGATGTTCTAATGATGGGGTTGGCCCCACCATCATCATGATCATTATATGTGTGATATCATCCTCATAATTCTCAATGTCTAAGGTGTAAAGTTCGTCGTTCAATGTGAAAAGAGAGTCCATCACCTCTCCAAAAAGTTCCCTACCATCTCCAAGTGCAACATCCTAAAACCAAGTGCTATCATGATGTGGGTACATTTTCCAAAAGTGTGGGTTTCCTTTCCATCTGTCAACCAATATGACCATAGACGTAGAATAAGATATCATTTGTCCATTGTCTAGGGTCCAGGAGGTGTGAGAGGATATTTCTAAATGTATCAAGTCATCAGGTGATCCAATTATCTACATCACACATGCCATGTCTTATATAAAAAGGCACAACATTTTGGGTGAAAATATGGGATGTCCTCCAAAGGACCATGTGAGGTGCACCCAATTCAGTCAAACCCATAGAATCAACTAAGACCAATAATCACAAGGTTCAAGAGTCCTTGGAAACATACAAAGTAGGCCATCACTTAATACATAATCCATATAAGCAATTCACATTAGATATCCCCTTCAAACTTCACATTAGCTCAAGATTTTACACAATTCAACAAGTTTAGGTATGGGAGGGACATCAAAAGACCCTATTAAGTGCACCAATAACTAGGTAGAGGGATATTTCCCAAAACATCAGCTAAGTGTAAGTATAGTGGATGAAAACATGTTAAGATGAATTCATAATGATGGTGTCATTAACATGCAAGGTACCATGCGTGGTCCATTTCCATGAGCACCTTTACAGAGGGAGCACTTACTATTGTCAATTTTCACATGAAACTCTATGTGAGTAATTTTCAAATTTTCAAATTGTTTCCTAGTGATCTAACAATAAAACCTTAGTTGTTATCACTGAAAATTATTGACTAAAATTGTATTCAGCGGAAACAAAAAAAATCAAAGATGAATCATCCACACATATGAGACACAAATTTTAGTTATGTAACCTTGTTAACTTTAGAAATTCTGAGGGAAAAAACATCCTTCCCAACCAATACAATATCATCAGATCTGAGGACAACCTTGTCCTCTTAGACAATAAAAATATCATCAAAATCTGAGGACAAACTTGTCCTCCAATAACCACACAAATCAGAAAAATAAACCTCAACAATTTACTGAAAACTTATTCTTCTCACAAATCTACTGCAAACCACCTATATGACATGATGAAGTCACCTATCATCTTATATGAAACTTCTTTCTTCCCAGAAAACTATGTATGTGGATTCTTCTTATTGTAACCCACATACATATGTGATTGTGCCCACTACAACCTATGTATACATAGTTCACCTTCTTGCAACCCACATACATATGTGACTATGATTTTTTCAACCTGT
This sequence comes from Picea engelmannii, assembly GCA_009831015.1. Classification (NCBI taxonomy): domain Eukaryota; kingdom Viridiplantae; phylum Streptophyta; class Pinopsida; order Pinales; family Pinaceae; genus Picea; species Picea engelmannii. The sequence continues at coordinate 803,902 of ML780603.1, forward strand.
GTACATATGTGGTTCCTCCCACTGAAACCCACATACAAATACTTAAAACATGTACGAACACCTCCATACAATTCTCTACGTGCAACTTCTCTTCCTCTAGGCCAAATTTTCGACCATAGCAAAATTTCCCTTTGTTGAAATCACCAAGCCTCCTAGCACAATTGTAGACTGACTTATATCTTAATTCCATCCTTGTCTCCACACACACTACACTATATGAAATGTCACAATGACCTGTCTCTTTTATATACAATCCTTAGGGGTCACAACAGAACCCCTCCACAAGTGAACATCAAATTAGGATTTCTATGTGGGTATGAATGCCCTAAACAAACCCAAAACTACCATCACCAAATCCATGAAACCCCAACTTCATTCCAAGGGACTTTTCACCCAAACGAAAGTATGATGTGGTTTCGACAATGATTCCCACATTCCCAACACCTAGGGCCATGTGATAATACATGCCTATATCTACAAAAATCAACATTCTTTCTCTTAGAGAGGGAGGTATTCTCACCACACTCCACCATCAGTTGGACGTAGCTTTGTCTCCCATTCTGGGAGTAGCTTTGTCTCCTGCATTGGATCCACTACCACAACTTCTCTCCAATCCTAAACGGCTTCTCCCTCTATCACCGAAGAAAATTATTCTATCCAGTCCTTCTGACTAGATGTATCCTTGGTCACTGAAGACAATCTTGTTGTCTAGCCCGATCCCTCCCTAGAAGATACCCTTCTCCTAGAATCCTCCTTCCTATGAACCTCCTATATGGCCATAACAACCCATGACACCCTCTTTTCAGTATTTGAAGATGCCTTTGTCCCATATGGACCTGGAGGTTAGATCTGACTGACTCTCCCTCTGGGCCTCTTGACTTCCTTTGAAGTCGAACTCCCTCTGAAGTTGGACTCCCTTTGAGTCTCCTGAATCCATATAAAGTCTAGCTCTCTCGAAATCCACTAACTCCCTATGAAGTCAGACTCCCTCTAATTATACACAACCTCTAGAGATACATGCTCCCTATCCACTATCCTCTACACAGTCGTGGGAGGTTGCTCCTCCCCACTGGATCCTGAGGGATGATTCCCTCTAAAATATGGCTCCCTCTGAGCTTGTTCTACTTGTGGGGCCACTTGTCTCACTACTGGTGGAGATAGCTATTCCTCCTCATTTGTCTATCTACCCTTGTTAGTCATATCATTCATAATATGGCCCCTCGGCCTATACATGTTTCTCTCTCTAACTCCAAGAACCACCGCTAATCTGAAGCTATATGGTCTAAGCACAAACAACACCAATCCATCCATATCATCCCTATACATCAACTGAGTATCCTCCTGGATAAAAAAATTCCATATCCTATCAAACCCTAGAGACATCTCCCATGCATACATCCCCTACACAAAAAGGTTCCCAATACCTAGGAATACCTCTCATTCACCAACTCAGCATCCAATAACACATGTCCATCTTGGAACGACACTTCATAGCCATATTCCTTAATAGTTGAGGTTGAGAAACACTCCTAGAACCCATAGAACATTTTCCACTCACAACGTATCCCATGAATCCATCTAGAATACCACTGCTCTTGATCCCTATACTACAATCTGAGTCATCCTACCGAGCTCCTCATACATACCTGACTCAAACACTATGAAACTTACAAAAAATTATTGTGCCCCTGTCATGTTCTAATGGTTCCCAGTGTATAAGAACCATGTAATCCTCCAAGGAAAACATCATGTTCATCCATTTCATGACCATCCAATGAACTTATACCCAAGTCCATCATCCAAGCCACTCTTTATGTCTACACACACTAAACTGATCTTGTGTCCTCGTCTCAAAATTGTTGAGCTACAGTTGGACACTTGATCTAGTCCACTCTAGACCTTGACAACTCATCTCTACAAATGTCTTCATCCTCTTGGTTCAAATTCCTCATACATCGCCATACCTTGATAATGTATAACTCTATGGCCCGATGAAGGCTCTATCTTTTCAACCTACTGAACATTTGAATCTATCTCGTCTATGCCAAATCACCCAAGTTTCTCCCATTGCAACTCACCATGAAAAGTCATCTAAATTCCAGCCACAGGGTTTGAAATATTCCATACAACATATTTTTGTGATCTGGGCTCTCGGCCAGTCCACTAGAAATCCTAACCTACCTCACCACCAAATATCATCTAACATATTTCCGATAGTCTTCTCCATGTCTCAAACCAAATACCATCTAACCTATTTCCACCTGCAACCATCACTATAGCTCCCTCGCAAAGATAACTCCTTAACACTCCTATAGCTCCCTCTCATAGTTGTCACATGTGACCTGCCCAGAACAAGAACAAAAAATATGCAATCCACTATAGGATCTATGTGTCTCAAATATGAGACCCTTCTCTTTAGATCCCAAGCTTTGATACCATGTAAATTTTCACATGCAACTCTATGTGACTAATTTTCAGATTTGAAAATTTCTTCCAAGTGATCTAACAGTAAATCCCTAGCTATTATCACTGAATAATTTGACATAGAAAATTATTGACTAAAATTATATGCAGCAAAAACACAAAATATCATAGATTAATCATCCACACATATGAGACACAAATTTCAGTTCTATAACCTTGTTAACTTCAGAAGTTCTGAGGGAAAAAAACAGCCCTCCCAACCAATACAATATCACCAAATCTGAGGACAACCTTGTCTTCTCATGCAATACAAATATGACCAAAATATGAGAACAACCTTGTCCTACAATATCCATACAAATAATAAAAACAAATCTACCAACTTAATTAGAGTTATGACCTCAAATCGAGAACTATGGCCCAAAAAACCCATATTGTTGCAAAAAAAACATGAAAAGCAACCCCCAAATCAAAAGGTGGTGCTATCGATAACACCATTTTTTCACACAGAGTCAGAATTACAACATTTTTCAAACATGGCCTTCAAAATGCATTTAGTAGCTCATAAAAACCTTCAAATCGGCACCTAAATAAAAACAAAATGATGTTACACAATTTTTATTTTTTTCAAAACATTAAGTTTATAAATATTCTGAAATTGTATTTTTAGCAGTCGACACTATTATAGCACAAATTTTAGATTGGTAAAATCCCAACCCAAACACAAAATAAAGTGCTACAACTAGGGAATCCTACACCCAATGTCACCTCGATGTAGGTCCTGCACTTCAAGGGTGACTAGGTCACTCTAGGGAGGTGATATCAGTGACCGTAGCGGGAATGAGATGTATATGAGTGGATATGGAAGTGAAACCCCTAGAAGTCAAATCTAAGTGGAGTGAGATGTGAAAGGAGATGCCTTCTATAATTCTGGTCTTCTGTTCACTGTTCTGCTACTCTTCTCTTATTCAACAGGTCTGCTCTGTATCATATTTTTTGTCATTCTGCTCTGCTTCTGTTCTGTCTATCATGTTTCTCTTCTTTTGTTCTCGCTCTGCACAGTTCCTTCACTTCTTGCTATGCCTCTGCTCATCTTCTTTTTCTTACTGTTTTCTCATTTTTTCATTTCGAACCATCCCCTCGTTCAGTCTCACTTAATTTATTTTATACAAACTACCTTGACGATTCCACTTCCCCTTCCAATCAGTAATACAAGGACATCTGTCTTGGCAAATGAACTGCCAACTCCTTTGTCATCATCAGTCTGTTTCTCTTAACTGATTCATAACTGAAGCGTTAATGTGTGATGAACAACAGCAACCCTCCGATCAATGCTTGATCCAACGGTTCAGGTCCCATCGGGATTTCACTCATCGTGAATTCGGCATTCTCATTATCGATATGCACATGTACTCGGAATCCCTGATTCTCCGATTCCCGATATGCTCCTTTCCCGAGCTTTAGCCCCTTCCGCCTACACAATGGTCCAAGTGATCGTCTAGCATGTGACTTTCACCATATCTCTCGTCGGGGTTTCGGGGTTTCGCACTTCCTGATGTCGAGAGTTTCTCACCTCTCCAATCCCCGATTACCGATGCGCCCCTTTCCACGCGTTAGTCCTACTGGCTATAGGCCTTGGCCCCATAAGACCGTCAACACATGACCTCGGTCAAACCTCTCATCGGGGTTTCGGCGTTTTCGATGTCACTATACACATGCCTCCAGGATTCCCGATCCCTGATTTCCCGATGACGGAGATCAATGGTCTAGATATCATTCTTAATCCAACAGTTGTGATTACATCGCAAAATCGCATATCGCGATTTCGGAGTTTCTGTTGCAGTGTGTTCTTGACATATCAAAGTCCCGATTGTCGATGCCTCTGCTGATGTCACACATGATTTGGCACATGTTAGATCCTGCCACGTGTCACTCTGATTCATGAATTGTATGTGCCTGAAGTGTTAGATCTGCCTGACACCTGTCATTACCTGGTTGTGCCACGTGTTCCTAGCTGACGTGGACTGTTGTCATGAATTAGATCGACGGTCTAGATCGCATGTTGATCTGACGGTTCAGATTCAGTCGGGATTTCGCATATCGCAAAATCGGGGTTTTCGATGCATTTTGTTCTTCGCATTATGAAATCCTGATCCCCAAAACTCCGATAAGGCCTCCTGGATGCCACGTGTCCATATGAATGAATGGTCCAGATCCCTGCTTGATTTAACGGCTGCGATCAAATCGCGAAATCGCATATCGCGATTTCGGGGTTTTCGTTGTCGAGTGAACTTTGCATATTGAAATCCTGATCCCCAAATTTCCGATGGCTTATCTCCCTCGCAACTTCTGCAGATCTGATGGCTATTGGCCTTTTGAAAAATTTGGATGGGATCCGCCAGTCACCATCTTCCTTCTTCTCAGCAAACTTCTGTACCTCGAGATTTTGTGGTTATCTTCTTCCATGATGTTCCTCCTGCGCTTTACATTCAAATTTCTTATTCTTCCATCCTCTTCAAATCTCTTATTCTGCCATCTTCACTGTTGTCATCAATGACAAGCATTCACTGCATTCTATCCACTGAATTTGCCAACAATCTCCCCCTTTGGCATTGATGGCAACACTTGCATTCAGA
>ML780603.1:816077-829448 GCA_009831015.1 Picea engelmannii
TCACACATGATTTGGCACGTGTTAGATCCTGCCACGTGTCACTCTGATTCATGAATTGTATGTGCCTGAAGTGTTAGATCTGCCTGACACCTGTCATTACCTGGTTGTGCCACGTGTTCCTAGCTGACGTGGACTGTTGTTGTTAATTAGATCGACGGTCTAGATCGCATGTTGATCTGACGGTTCAGATTCAGTCGGGATTTCGTATATCGCAAAATCGGGGTTTTCGATGCATTGTGTTCTTCGCATTATGAAATCTCGATCCCCGAAACTCCGATAAGGCCTCCTGGCTGCCACGCGTCCATACGAATGAATGGTCCAGATCCCTCCTTGATTTAACGCCTGCGATCAAATCGCGAAATCGCATATCGTGATTTCGGGGTTTTCATTGTCGAGTGAACTTTGCATATTGAAATCCCGATCCCCGAATTTCCGATGTCTTATCTCCCTCGCAACTTCTGCAGATCTGACGACTATTGGCCTTTCGGAAAATTTGGATGGGATCCGCCAGTCACCATCTTCCTTCTTCTCAGCAAACTTTTGTACCTCGAGCTTTTGTGGGCATCTTCTTCCATGCTGTTCCTCCTGCGCTTTACATTCAAATTTCTTATTCTTCCATCCTCTTCAAATCTCTTATTCTGCCATCTTCACTGTTTTCATCAATGACAAGCATTTACTGCATTCTATCCACTGTATTTGCCAACATAATGTTCCTGACTTGGCTAGTCTAGGAGACGCTGCTAATGTGTGTGTAGGATCAAAGGTTTACAACATATAAATGATCATACAAATAATAAACGTGAAAAAGGAATGCAACTTTGTATTATGATATCTCTGTGGATTACAAAATGGCCGAATGCATCTAAATAACTGACAATACTTGACTAGATCAACATACAAAGGATCTTACTTGGAATATAAATAAGCAACTGCGGCTGAATAAAATAACAACACTCGGCTAGATTAAAAGACAAAACAATCTTAGCCAAATACAAATAAGAAACTAAAAGATAATACCCAGAATATGGGAGCACTGCGGAATCAATGAAGAATGATGGAAGACCTGGATGATCTTCCCAGTGACTAGGGTGTGTCTTTCAACACCGAAATCAGCCAACTGGTGTCTTCCTCATGGAATACACTGAACTATCTCTCCTGAGATGTGTCTCTTCTTCTCAATGACAAGTCATAATCTACATAATAATGAATTAGGTCGCTGACCCTTCCTTTATAGATTTTCGAAACCCTAAATCATGCTAAAACCCTAAATCACTGTTGAAACCCTAATTCATTATTGACTTCTATTTTTAGCTCATAATGACTTAAAAGCGTTGTTAACTCTTGTTATCTCAATGTCACTTTCTGAATATAACACCTGTGAGTGGAGTGACCTCTAGTAACCCTGTTTACCCCTCTTTGGCCCTGGCTATAGTCTAATGGGGTGGTTTAGAAAATTAAGCCTCCTCTTATGGAGCTCCTATTTGGAAAGGGACATTACAGTCCTCCCTTCCCGAAATTGCTTGTCCTCAAGCAATACTAGTCCAGGGTGTTTCAACACCTACTCGCTCTCCCAAGTAGCGTCCTCTACTGGAAGCCCTCTCCATCTGATCAAACACTCTCTAATGAGCTTGCTCCTTAGTTTATGTTCCCAGAAATCCAAAACCTCCCTCGAAACTAACTCCAATTGTCCCTCCTCATCCAATGGGGGAAGCTCCTCTGATGTGTTAATGAATTGTCCCACTGCCTTTTTGAGGCAAGACACGTGGAACACATTATGAATCTTGCTCCCCTCTGGAAGCTCTAGCTCGTAAGAAACCTCGCCTACTCGGTGCATGATCCTATATGGACCATAAAATCTGGGCTTGATATTTTTGGCTCCAATCTTCTTCAGAGATGACTGTCTGTAGGGTTGGAGTCTCAAGAAAACCAAATCTCCAACCTCAAAGTTGCGCTCTATCCTGTGCCTGTTCGCGCTTATCTTCTATCGGGTTTTTGTCATCTGCATGTTCTCTTACAACAATTTGAGAATATATTGAATCTCTATGATCCAATCCTTGGCCTTGGGAGATCTTCTCTCCCAAAAGACCAAGTCTACCAAAGTGGGATCATCATATATGTACAATGCTCGGAAGGGTGTCATACCAATGGACATGTGGAAGGTGGTGTTGTAGCAATGTTCCCCTGAATGTAACCATTTTACCCACGTTCTCTATTTTCCCCCTACGTAGTTCCTCAAATACCCTTCAACCCACTTATTGACAATCTCAGTCTTCCCATCTGTCTGAGGGTGATAGTTGGTTCTAGGTGTCAAATCTATCCCCACCAACCGAAACAACTCTCTCCAAAATGTCCCTATGAACTGATTGTCCCTGTCACTGATGATGTTCTTTGTCTACCTAAACTACACTGTACTCTATCGGTATGGCATAGAAGTGAGCAAACTTGGTCAATCTGTCGACCACTACATAGATACAGTCCTTACCCTGGACCTTGGGTAGACCAGTGATGAAGTCCATAGATATACTCTCCCATTTCTTCTCTGGAATGGGGATTGGTTGAAGTAGCCCTACTGGAAGAGCATGCTCTAACTTGTTTTGTTGGCAAGTCACACACTCACTGACATGTCTCATAACGTCTTGTTTGAGGCCCTTCCATGAGAACCTCTCTCTAATCTGTCTGTAGGTTTTGAAAAAACCTTGATGGCCTGCTAGAGGTGAATCATGAACTGCAGTGAGGATTTTCTTCTTAAGCCCTAAATCTGGCACCAAGTAGACTCTATCCTTGTAAAATATGACATCGTCAATGACCCTATACTGGTCGTCCTGTATCTACCCATCCATCACCTCACAAGCGAACTTGTTCTTGGAATATTCTACTAACAAGTGGGATTTCCAATCTACTGAAATCTCCATCAAAGAACATGTAGCAAGTCTCCTCGATAGTGCATCGACCACAATGTTCTTCTTCCCCTTGACATACTCTATGTCAAATTTGAATGCCTGTACCTTCATCACCCATTTCTGTTGGCGCTCACTGAGGTCCTTCTTCTCAAGGAAATACTTCAAACTGTTGTGATCGATCTTAACCACGAATTTGCTGCCCACCAAATATTGTCTGAACTTGGTCAAGGCATGCATGATTGCCAATATTTCCTTGTCATAAATGGAGTACAACCTCTCAGGTTGACTAAGCTTCTGTATCTCGAATACAATGGGGTGTCCTCCCTGCATCAAAACTGCATCGATCCCTTCACCGGATGTGTCACACTCTAGTACAAATGGCAGGGTGAAGTTTGGTAGTGCCAACACTGGACAAGTGCCCATGACTTCCTTCATGTGATCAAAGGCTTCCTGTGATTTCTCGGTCCATATGAAGGCCCCATGCTTGGTAATATCTGTCAGCGGTGCTCCAAGATGAGAAAAACCCCAGATGAACCGCCTGTAATAGCTGAACAGCCCAAAGAAGCTCCTCAATTATGTCACGTTCTTGGGCGTCGGCTAATCTAAAATGGACCTGATCTTCTCTTAGTGCACCTATACCCCCTGTGCACCGATGATGTGGCCTAATTAAATTAACTTTGTCATACCAAACTTGCACTTGGACTCTTTGGCATATAATGACTGTGCCTCCATGATGCTGAATACCTCATCCAGGTGCCTCTTATGCTCTTTCCATGATTGACTATAGATCAAGATGTCATCGAAGAAAACCAAGAATGATTTCCTTAACTGATCCCCGAATATATGGTTCATGCAAGACTGAAATGTAGTAGGTGCGTTGGTTATCCCAAATGGCATGACTAGGAACTCGAAGTGTCCAAAATGACATCGAAATGTCATCTTTTCTATGTCCTGCTCTCGAATGCTGATCTGGTGATATCTAGAGCGTAGATCAATTTTTGAGAAGAAAACTGCCCCATGCAGTTCATCCATCAACTCATCAATGCATGGGATATGGTACCATTTTTTTATGGTTTTCTTATTCAAGGCTCGGTAATCAATGAACATCCTCATGGTGCCATCCTTCTTCAGAACTAAGACAACTGAAGAAGAAAATGGGCTGTTGCTCGATCTGATGTGTCCCATCGCCAACAATTCCTTGATTTTCTTCTCTATCTCATCCTTGAACCTCCTAGGATGACGATAGGGTGGGGGTGATCATAGGTTCCCCCCCCTCCTCTAACTCAATGGTGTGCTCAAACCCCCTGTCAGGTGGTCTCCCTGGTGGGATTGCCTCAAAGACCTGTTGATGTCGTCCCAATAAATTCTTGATCTCTGTGTGGTATTGTTGTCGACCTTCTGAATCCTTCTGAGTAGTGATCAATCATTCTGCAGCATATGCTATCTCCCCATGTATGAATATCCTCTCCATCCTCTTGGCTGAAACTATCCTGGGTGCTCTTGTCAACATACCTCTTAGAACAACCTTCTTCCCATCCTGATCTCTGAATCCCATTTCCAAGGTTTGGTAATTGGTAGTGATTTTTCCCAAGGTAATCATCCACTGAACTCCTAACACCACATCTGTGTCCGATAGGTCAACCACATAAAATGTGTCTCTCACTACGTAGTTGCCTAACTTCATCTCTAAGTTTGGAGCTCTGTCTAAACACTCCACTATGTGGCCATCTGCTACCGCAACATCAAACCCCTCAAACTCCTCTGTCTGAAGTGCCCATCTCAATACTAGTGAAGCGTCGATGAAGTTGTGGGTGGCCCCACCATCTATCAAGGAAATTTCCTATTGCCCCTGAATAATCCCTCTGATACAGAAGGTATCATACCTAGGAACACCAGAAAGGGTCGCTATGACTCCTCCCTTTACTGGTTTCCTCCTGTTAGCCTTCTCTGGTGGTTGTGGGACTACTGGAGGATGGGCTCCTGCCGATGTCGGTGGTCTATGGGGAATATGCTCCTCTACTGGTGCTGACTCCTCCTTTGAACTAGTGGATCCACTATCCTTCTCCTCCTCCTCACTGTCCATGTTGTCTGCTGCTACCTCAATATAATGAATCTCTCCCTTGCCCATGCACCTGTGGCCTAGGACCCAAGGATATCTGCAGCTGAAGCAAGGCTTCTTCCTCATAATTCCTAGTCTCATCATCCAAATTCTCCTTGCCCTTAAATTCTCTCTGGAATGGCTTCCTGTCTTGATCCCTCTGGGACACAAATGGTTTGGAGAAAGTTTTAGTCTTTGGCACTAAGTCTGCCAGATCTCGAGTGCAAAGGATGGCATCCTACAAAGTGGGAGGCATGTATGCCTTCACCCATCCTCTCAAAGGCTCTATGAGTCCTTCTATGAATAGCATGATCAGCCTGGGTTTTGATATATCTATCATTGCCACGGCTACCCATTGAAACTCTGTGATGAATGCCTCTGTTGTGCCAGTTTGTCTCAACTGGGCTAGATTCCTGAAGTGTATCTCAGGATTCTTCTTATCAAACCTATCGATGAGCCTATCTGTAAACTCCCTATAGGAGGTTATGCGACTGTGACCCAATGTCACCAGCCCATGATACCACCACTTGTGTGCCTCAGCCTCCAAGTGTAAAGTCGTGAAACCAATGGCCTCTGCAACGGTCATCTGGTTGAGCTTGTAGTATGTGTCTAGCTTCTGTACCCAAGCTCTGGTAGTGTATTTGGATGATCCGTCGAAAGAAAGGATAGTGAGTTTCCAAATTTTCGAATGAAATCGAGGTTATGCCCCTGCTACTGTTGTGGTCCTCCACTTTGTGGCTCTCTGGGGCGGTTCCTGAGTCTGAGTCCACAGTACTCGACTAAGGTCATGTCCTGATGGAATTCATGACCCAATGCTACATACTCCCTCCTATACTCTACAATTTCGTCAGCATGAGTGGGTGGCCTCTGTGTTATTGGTCGTGCTTCTCCTATCGGGGGTTCCCTCTAGAAACTGGGAAACAAGGGTCTGGGAATCCTACTCGTAGAGGTGTATTTGTGAGAGGGTGACTGGGGTCTATTGCCTACTCCCAAGTTCGCCTATGCTACATGTAGGACTTGTGTATCTGGGGTGCCCACACTAGCCAATCTATCAACCACTTGTGCCAAGGACTGAGACATGGTCCGTTGACTAGCTAACATACCATTGATAACCTGCATGAAAGCTACCTTTGGATCTACGGGGGCCTTGCCACTGCCCTCTGGTCGCTCATATCTATATCCTAGCATCCTCTCTGCCTTGCGCTCAGCCTCATGCTCTGTCCTTCTCTCTGTTTCTCTGTGTGCCTCTTCCTCTTCCTCTGAGCTAGGTGGAAAAGGGGGGAAATCAGGCCTATGCGTAAGTGATATATTCGTCACCTATGTGTTCACGACCCTCTGGGTCTTCTGCTACACTCATTGTCTTTAGTCATAGGCTGGCAGGACTAAAGCTCTGATACCACTGTAATGTTCCTGACTTGGCTAGTCTAGGAAACACTGCTAATGTGTGTGTAGGATCAAAGGTTTATAGCATATAAATGATCATACAAATAATAAATGTGATAAAGGAATGTAAGTTTGTATTATGATATCTCTATGGATTACAAAATGGTTGAATGTGGCTGAATAACTGACAATACTCGACTAGATCAACATACAAAGGATCTTAGCTAGAATATAAATAAGCAACTGTGGCTAAATAAAATAACAACACTCGGCTAGATTAAAAGACAAAAGGATCTTAGCCGGAATACAAATAAGCAACTAAAAGATAATACCCAGAATATGGGAGCACTATGGAATCAATGAAGAATGATGGAAGACCTGGATGATCTTCTCGATGACTAGGGTGTCTTTCAACACCGAAATCAACCAACTGGTGTCTTCCTCCTAGAATACACTGAACTATCTCTCCTGAGATGTGCCTCTTCTCCTCAATGACAAGTCATAATCTGCATAATAATGAATTAGGTCGCTAACCCTTCCTTTATATCTTTCTGAAACCCTAAATCATGTTGAAACCCTAAATCACTGTTGAAACCCTAATTCATTGTTGACTTCTATTTTTAGCTCATAATGACTTAAAAGCATTGTTAACTCTTGTTAGCTCAATGTCACTTTCTGAATATAACACCTATGACTGGAGTGACCTCTAGTAACCCTGTTTACCCCTCTTTGGCCCTAGCTATAGTCTAACGGGGTGGTTTAGACCATTAAACCTCCTCTTCTGGAGCTCCTATTTGGAAAGGGACATTACATAAACCAAGTAAAATTTTCCTCAAAATTATAGCACTTCTTCGAATAATTGTACCTTCCCAAGACACAAAGAAAGACACCTTGCAATGCTATATGTTAGTATGGATCAACAATTTAATCTTGTTTTCCCTAATTTGCAGCAGCAGATAACAATTTTTATCAGCAAATAAATCATCTAAATAACCATGTAAAAGCATAAGATCAACCAACAATACAATCAATGAATTTGACAATCAAGTAAGGCTTAAATATAGCACTTTGAGAATGAATAAAGAAATTTGTTATAAAAGTGATTCTTTGTAGTAAATTATCAGCCTTATGGTTGTATCATTCAATGACATGCAGAAGCAAAATCAACCATGGAAAAGTTCCAAGAACTAGCCCAAAAAGTGTGTCATAGTTAGTAGACCAGGTGAGTGAAGTTAGAGAGGATTCTTAGGGTTAGTTTGTGAGATAACATGGAGTTTCGAAGCTAGGGTTATGTAGTCATAATGGAAGTAGTTTAATTTTTACAATAGAAATAAAAGTAGTGGGAGAAGAGGGACGCCTCAATGAGGCAAGAGAGCTCAAGGCTCAAGGAAAACTTCTCCAAAAAGATAAACTTGAAACTAGCAAAAATAACTCTTCCCAAGCCAAACATTTTATATCTCCAATGCAATAAACAAAATACTAGTGTCTGTAAATATTGGGTTAATGGAGTCAACTAAATGAACTAGATATTCTACTTCCTTGGAGGTGTAAACCCTCTTACTCCCCAAGGCAAGTATCTCTGGTTAGGGTTTGAAAATTAGGCGTGTAAATCCTCTTACTTCCGCAAACAAATCCTTGCAACATAAATAAACTTCAAGCAATAAATGATCAATACTAGAGTGGGGGTGTAAATGCTCTTATTTCCCACTTAGTTCCTAGCACAACAATCCTTGACTTGAATCAAATGATATCATAAGAGTAAAAACCATACCAAATCAAGAATATGCTAATATAATCCACCATAAATGATATAAACCATTTATCCAAGGCTAGCGCCTCACTCCTCCATAAACCATTCACCAAAAAAATCCATAAACAAGTGCACAAGAGACAATTATGCCAAGTTTAGCGAAAATTCCAGATCAAGTCTTCTCAGAAGAGGGAGATTTATTGTAAAAATGAGATCTTGTGATTTCTTATTTATGAAAAATGTCACCAAGGTTACTTGTCCACATATTTTGGGGTAAACCACAATACTAAGGATCAACAACCCTAATCTTTCCCCCCTAACAAACTAATATTAAACACTCCATTTAAAATTTCACTTTTGAAAAAAGAAAACCCTAATTTTACATGGGCGTCACCCCTTTAGGGGACATTTTGTCACTTGGGAAAAGTCATTGGTGTTGGAGAAGAAATGGTAGGCCTCCAAAGGTCACATCTCAAGAATATATACAACCTCCTCATGGTCAAGACCTCATCCTCCTCAAAACGTCCATGTGTCAATGAGTGGTAACACCACCACCAAACCCTATCCCCCAAATATTTCATCATGCCCTGGGAGGTGACATTTTTCCTCTCCTAGGAAAATCATTTGGCAAGTGAAGCATGGGCTAGTTCCATCCAGGTATCTTCTATGCCTCCAAAGGAATATCTCTCATCAAACATGCAGTCCTATGTCATCCATCCTATGGGTTTATTTCCCCCATTGAAGCCCAAGATGGGCTTGTTCTTCCAAAACTGGCCACCAACCTGTACCTACAATAAAACTGGATATTCCCTCTAAGGATATCAAGTAAAAGAATCATGATGATTGAATCAAGTCAATAAAATAGCCATCAAAGCATGTATACTAGGACTACATCATACGAACATGTGCTTAAGAAACTAGATGTTTTTCCAAGTTTGGTTGTGGGAGGGTTGGCATGGTACACTTTTTCAATGGATCAAAACTCCTAAGTCTAGGAGAAAACCTATATGATTCATGTGAATTAAGTGGAATGGATGGGGGAAGTAGTCAATGGACATGAGGTTCATGATATGCAAGGGTCCATAGTATCTCATTTATGGGTTCCTTTGTGGAGGGTTTGCTACACCTCCATCCATAATGCATTATTTCCAAGCCCATCAATTGATTTTTGTATTTATTTCTATGTATTTTATTTCAATGTAGCATAGGGTGAGTTGGAGGCCACTTCCCTGGTGTGGTGACCATATAACGGTAGTGTCAACCACAAGTACTTTTATGGAAATGAGAAGGTTGGCTCATGATGAGACCCCCATTCCCTCAGCCATGAAACTGAGAGCCATTACCCTAGTGCAATGAACAGAAATGGTAATGTCATATAGTTATATACCCATGGATGTGATAGGCTAGCTTGTGATGAGACCCCTTATCCTCAACTGATCCTTTAAGTATTTTTATTTATTCTTTTCACAGGGTCCTTAATTTCTTAGGGGGAATATTTTCACTGCTTTCTCAGGATCCCCTGGGAGAATCATCTGGAAGGTTTGTTTCATTAGGATTTTATAATTTTCCATATAGCTTCCCTCTGGGCCTTTAGACCCTTCTTCCCAGGAAATGAGGAATGGTCCCTTCTAGGGTCAGTCTACCCCAAAATCCCAAGATATGGTGTTATGAGGGGAAATAATGATGGAAAATGGTAAGTTTGGTTGGGAATGGCATGGTAATTCATTAAAGGAAGCTTCCAAAAACACCCCATACTAAACGTGACCATCTACATGAGTTCCCAAATAAACCACCAGAATTTAAACAAGGTAAAGGCATAGTTTTAAAAAATAATGTCTCATAATAAAAAATAACTTATAATACACAAGATTGAATGCCTCAAATATTAAAATGATACCCACCATCATACCTAAATTGTATTGCATGGAGCTAGACCCAAGTGACTTGTGGTGGGAAGCTCGTGTGGATGATAACCAAGTGTTGAGTCACTGTGGTGGATATGTAGGTCTCTAGCTGTGCAAAAGGATATTGGTGGTCATGTGGTCTCTCGGAACTCCATATATGCAACCTAAGAGCCTCGAGACATAATCTCCTTAGCTATCCACAAAATGGGGATAACATATGGCTCCTGCTTGGGGACATGTTCTCATCGTAGAGTGCATGAGAACCGCAACATCTCCTGGTAGACATGTTCCTACAAGGAAACATGAAACCGTTAAGTGCAACATGGTCTACTCATCCTTGTTCTCATATGATCATAATCAAAATCAACTCAGATAGAAAAAGAAAATTTTGAATAAATCTCTAACTAAGTGTACATATATGATGATGAAATCATTAATGCAAGTAAAGAAAAATGAAAATGCAATGCAACTAAACTAATATGAGAAAATCAAGACGCAAATGCAAGGAATCAAAAAGACTTATCTACTTACCTGGGGCCTTGGGGCCTTGAAAATCAAGTGTTGGATGATGTCAGGTGAATTCATACAACCAGTGAAACCATTTTATCATCTCATCAAATTATCTCGCCCTGTGATTAATAATATAATACAAAAGAGATAATTCAAGAACATAATAATCTTGAGTAAAAACCTACATATAATAGATCATGAAATAAAAATCATGAAGATGGGTGGGAGGGAGGAAATCATGTTGGAAAGAGAAACCATCAGTCTGATCACCCAACCTGAAAGTGTAGCCACAAGATTGACCAATCTGTAATTTTTTTACCTTTGAAGTACAACAATGCATATAGATTCTTAAGAAAAACATAAATTAATCAATGGCTCATTCACATAGTACATAGAGATTTATATCGGAAACCCTCAACCGGGAAAACCTTTCTTATTTCATTATATTGAATTTCGCCATTCACCATACAATATATACAATGTTTTTAGGTATTCCATAGATACCAAAATCCTAATCCCTTAATCCAGGATTAATTTAGAAAACCGCTAAAAATAGAAAAATCCGCTAAAAATAGAAAAAATCACCAAAAAACATATTTCAGGGCGCTGCATACCTAGGGGGGGCATACCTAGTCTCCCCTGGGACCCCCCTAGGAAGCGCTCGATGCACATGACACATAGAGCACTACTAGAGGGATCGTCAGACGCAATTTTTGAATCAGACGCGCCCGCATGCACACATGCAAAGAATATAACATATACCCAACATTCTCCCACTTGTTGTTTTCTTTGCATCCAGGGGTCCACAGGGTTATATAGTCAACAATAGAGGGAAGCAATTCCCATTGTTACTGTACACCAGGAGAACTTTTATGTGCTCACATACTTCATCAATAAATCTACAACATTCTTCAAAGTGTAAACCTTTTCCAGCAACACTTTCTTTTCCTCAACCATGTCTCTCACAAAGTGATACTGAAAATCAATATGATTTTTCTTCGAATGATAAGATAGGTTATTTTCCATGAAGACTTTACTCTGATTGTCACAATATAATATCATTTATTGTTGTATCAACCCAATACCTGAACACAATCTCTATAACCATATTGCTTCCTTGCTTTCATGAGTGGTTTCCATGTATTCATCTTCTATAGTTGAGTGTGCCACTACAGCCTGTCTTTTGCTCATCCAATTGATTGCTCCTCCAAATAGGTTAAACACATACCCACTTGTAGATATTTTGTGATCCAGATCTCCATCCCAGTCTGCATCAACAAATCCATGTATGTTCACCACTTTATCCAATCCTAGACTTCCTTGGTAGCACAATCCATAATTGGTAGTGCCACGCAAATACCTGAAGACCCTATTTACTATTGCCCAGTGCTCCTTCCCTTGTTTTGACATATACCTGCTCAAAAATCCCACTCCATATGAAATGTATGGTCTAGTATAGACCATTGCATACATCAAATTTCCAACTGCACTGGCATACGAAACATGGGACATGTCCTCTCTTCTTCCTGTGTCTTGAGACACTAATTTGCAGATAACTTTACACCTATTGGAATAGGAACCTTGACCGGTATACTTCCATGCATTTTAAACCTCTGCAATATCTTCTCAACATGTTTTCTCTTATTCAACTAGAGTTTCCTGTGAGCACGATCTCTTTTAATTTCCATTCCCATAATGAAGTTAGCAGCACCGAGATCCTTCATGTCAAATTTGGAGGATAGCTGTGATTTCACCCCCTTGATAACATCCATGATATTTCCTACAAACAACATGTCATCAACATACAACACTACATAAATGAAGTGATTACCAACCTGCTTGGAATATACATGGTGATTAGCCATCCTTCTCACAAATCTCAATCGAAGGATGTATGTATCAAACTTTTGGTACCACATCCTAGGTGATTTCTTCAGACCATATAGTGACTTCTTTAGATTACAGACCAGCTCTTTATTTCCCTTCACTACAAAGGCTTATGGATGCTTCATGTAGTTTTCTTCTTCCAGATCCCCATGTAGGAATGTTGTCTTCACATCCATATGTTTCACTTCAAGATCAAAAGAAACAACAATAGATAAAATAAATCTAATAGAAGTTAAGTTAGCAACAGGAGAAAAAATCTCACCAAAGTCAATTCCCTCTACCAGGGAATAACCTTTTGCTACTAGTCAAGCTTTGTATTTCTCCACTTTTCTTTCTTCATTAAACTTCTTCTTAAACAACCATTTTCTACCAATATATTTTCTTATGGCTGGAAACTCAACTATATCCCATGCCTCATTCTTATCCAAGGCATCCATTTCTTCAACCATGGACTTCTTCCATAGTTTACTATCCTCTGAATTCGTTGTTTCCCTAATAGTTTTGGGATCACCATCAGTAATAGATAAAGCAAAGGAATGAAAATCAGGTGGACTATACCTTTTTGGTTGCCTTCTTTCTCTCACTGATCTTCTCAATACTGGGGTATGAGGATCTGTTAAGAACCTGAATAGATCTACCAATATAATCACCACAAATACTGAATACAAAATAGATCCATAGAGCAAGATAGAAAAACACAACTTTATTATATCAAACCCTTGAGGTAAGGCAACACCATACAATGGATCCTATTATGGAAGGGATCATCTCCTGTTCACTTGCCACTTCGAGGGGGCAACCTCCTATTGAGCTTCAGCTCCAAATACAATACTTCTCTTCATGTCTCATTACATTGCTTGAACCCCTTTATATAGTGCTACCATCACCTAAGAACATTCTAGAGGAGGAATCTTCTAGAAGTAGAACCTTCTAAGAAGT
>ML780603.1:832152-842588 GCA_009831015.1 Picea engelmannii
CAAGCATATCTTTCTTGATTATATTCATGCATGAGGCCCTGCATAAGAAATCTCTCCTGCATGTCATTCACTGAATCTTGAATACTATGAAAACTATCATTGAGGCCATATGTGAGGCTGGCTGTGAGGCTATGTGTGAGGCTATTTGTGAGGCCATGTGCAAATGCATCCAATCTATCATCCAATTGGGCTTTGAATGAGTCAAGAATTTCTTTCAAGGTTTGAGAAGAAATAGTCATCTGAGCACCCTATGAACTCTTCGGTCCTGCAGCCGTCATGGAAAAACTCAGAAAATAAACCCAAGAAGTTTCGGCAGAAAATCGCGGCTTTTTTTGGAAAAACCCTAAAAAACTGCTGAAGTTAAAATGCTCATAACTTCACTTCCCGGACTCCGTTTCGGCTGATTTTTTTTTTTGAAATTGGGTGAAATTGTGAGAGGAACTCAGATCTATAATTTTCTTGGAAAAATTCGGCCTCAAACTGCTACAAAAATAAAAACAAATCGCACCGCCGTCCGCAGAAAAAACTCTGAAAATTTACAGATTTTAAAACCTCAATATCTTGACCTTCCGGACTCCGTTTTGGACGATTTTTTTTTTCAAATTGGGTATTTTTCTGAGAGGAACTCAGATCTATAACCCCTTTTTGAAAATTTTGCACAGAAATGTACCAAAAAATTCGAGAATGTCGCGGCCCTCTTTTTTCTGCTCCGAAAAAAACAAAATCTGCAAAAATAAAAAATATTTGCCCACAATGTCTGTCCAAGGAAAGTGCTCTGATACCAATTGTTAAGAACCTGAATAGATCTACCAATATAATCACCACAAATACTGAATACAAAATAGATCCATAGAGCAAGATAGAAAAACACAACTTTATTATATCAAACTCTTGAGGTAAGGCAACACCATACAATGGATCCTATTATGGAAGGGATCATCTCCTGTTCACTTGCCACTTCGAGGGGGAAACCTCCTATTGAGCTTCAGCTCCAAATACAATACTTCTCTTCATGTCTCATTACATTGCTTGAACCCCTTTATATAGTGCTACCATCACCTAAGAACATTCTAGAGGAGGAATCTTCTAGAAGTAGAACCTTCTAAGAAGTCATCTTACATTTATTATATCTAACTACCATAGTGGGCCTTATTTAATAATATAGTGGACCTAGTCCACCTTACATTGAATGACCTCCACTATTATTACTATGGGCCCTCTGGGCCCCCCCACTACCTCTCTAGCTACCTTACAGGATCTTATTCTTCTGTTGTTGCTTCATCTTCTTCAGATGATTCATATTTTGCATCATCCAACTCTAGCTCTATTTTCTCAGGTTCTTCTGGCCTTGGTAGGAATTCTTGTTTGGAAACATCTTTTACCTCTTTGAAAACAACATCTCAACTGTAAATAGTCTTCTTGGTTTCTGGGTTCCACATCTTATAACCTTTCACAACATATTTATAACCAATAAAGATACACTTTAAAGCCTTTTTATCCAACTTACTCCTATTTTCCTTTGGAACATGTACATAAGCATCACAACCAAACACTCTAAGATGTTGAAGAGAGGGTTTCTTTCCATTCCATACCTCATGTGGAGTTTTATCATCCAATGTTGATGAGGGTGAGTGATTGACCAGGTAACATGTTGTACCCATTGCCTCTACCTATAATTCTTGTCCTAACTTGGCACCGATGAGCATGCTCTTTTATTTTTCCATCAGTGTCATGTTCATTCTTTCTGCAACTCCATTCTATTGAGGAGTGTATGGAGTAGTCCTCTACCTTTCTATACCACACTTCTTACAGAATTCTTCGAATTCATTTCTGCAGAATTATCCACAAATATATGTTCTCAATACATTTATTTTCTTCTCTGTCTAATTTTCTACCAGAGCCTTAAACTCTTTCAATTTATCAAATACCTTAGATTTATTTCTAAGAAAATAAATCCATGTGTTCCTTGAGAAATCATCTATGAATGAAACATAATACACAGACTTACCTAGTGATGGAACGGGAATAGGTCCAAACACCACTGTGTATCAACTATAAGATCCCCTTTGCTCTTGTAGCACCAGATGGGAATCTTACTCGATTATGTTTACCATATATGCAATTTTCACAGAAATCAAAATCCAGAGTGCAATTAGCCATACCTTGAACCATACCTTTACTGTGTAGTGTTTGAAGGCCCTTTTCTCCAATATGCCATAGTCTTTGATGCCACAGCATGGTCTTCTTTTCTAGGACAATATCGATCTTGTCTCCTTCATTTCTCTACTCAGGGACAATAGAATGGTTACACCCATTAGTATAAGTGTTTCCCAACAACTTGTACAGAGTTCCACACCGAACTCCTCTCATCAACACCATTGCTCCTTGTACCATCTCGCAAGTGTTCTTTCCAAATACAATATTCACTCCTACATCATCCAACTTGCTTACAGATATTAGGCTCCTGGCTCATTTTGGAATGTGAAGAACCCCAAGGAATGTTCTAATCCTTCCATATTTTAGTAGCAACTTAACCCTTCCACGTCCCATGATTTTTTCTATCGATTCATCTCCTAGGAATACATCACCACCATCATATTTTTCATATTCAGAGAACCACTCCTTGTGAGGAGTCATGTGATATGACGCACCTGAGTCGATCAACCATACATCATGTTCTACATGTGTAACTGTAGATGCCATGTAAACATCACCTCCTTCTTTAGTGGAGGTTTTCACCTCTGTGGAAGAGGTACTATTAGATCCCTTTGGTTTTTCAACCTTCTTAGAGTTGCAATCTTTCTTATAATGCCCTGTTTTACCACACTTCCAACATTTCCTCAAATATTTTCCTGGAGACATAGATCTACCTATATATTTAGATCCCCCCCTCCCCCCCCGAAGACTTACCAGGATTTATGTCTTGGGTATGACCTCTTACAAATAAAGCATCAGTGCTATGACCATCCATGATTTTTCGCCTCATCTCTTTAGATAACAAGGATGCAACTACATCCTCATACTTCAATGTAGATTGAGTGGTACTACCTATTGCTACA
The DNA here is from genome assembly GCA_009831015.1 of Picea engelmannii. Classification (NCBI taxonomy): domain Eukaryota; kingdom Viridiplantae; phylum Streptophyta; class Pinopsida; order Pinales; family Pinaceae; genus Picea; species Picea engelmannii. The sequence continues at coordinate 835,212 of ML780603.1, forward strand.
ATCTGATTATCCCAAGAGTCTGGAAAAGAACATAACAGAGTAATACACTTATCTTATTCTGGAATTGTAATATTAACAGAGACAAGTTGACTTACCAGAGTATTAAAGGCATTTAGATGTTCTATCACAAAATCTCCATCTTCCATCCTAAGATGGTACAGCTTCTTTCAAAGAAACAACTTTTTTACCAGGGACTTTGATTGATACAAATTCCCCAACTTATCCCATAGTTCCTTGGCTATAGATTCTCCCGAGACATTCAACAACACCGAATCTATCATGCAGATTCGAATAGTACTCCTTGCTCTTATGTTCAACTTCTCCCAATCTTCCTTCGACATGCCAGTAGGTGGTGTACTAGTAGTTTGTGTACTAGTAGGTTGTGTACTAGTAGCTTGTGTGCTAGTAGACGGTGTACCAGTAGGATATGTACTAGGATCCATAGTGATCCATTATCCTTTGTCTACAAGAAGGTCCTCCATCTTGAGCTTCCGTAGCTCAATTTTTTTACTATTGAACTTCTCTATCTCAATTCTAGATGAGCTCGCCATTCCTCTTTCTATACTCGAATCCCCACTGCAAAAGCTCCTACTAAACCCAAGTTTATCACAGACCCAAGATAAAATTGATCTATCAAGACTGAGCCAAACCCTCAACAACAAACCCGTCCCTCTGAAGCCAAAAATGATCTCTGATACCACATGTAAGTTTTAAACCTGTGAAGTACAACAATGCATATAGATTCTTAAGAAAAACATAAATTAATCAATGGCTCATCCACATAATACACAAAGATTTATAATGGAAACCCTCAACCGGGAAAACCTTTCTTATTTCATTATATCGAATTTCACCATTCACCATACAATATATACAATGTTTTTAGGTATTTCGTAGATACCAAAACCCTAATCCCTTAATCTGGTGTCGAACACTACACATAACCAGGGGGGGCATACCTGCCCCCCCTTGGGACCCCCCTAGGAAGCGCCTAACGCACACGACACAAAGAGCACTACTAGAGGGATCGTCAGACACAGTTGTCAAACCTGACGCGCCCACACACACACATGCAAAGAATATAACATATACCCAACAAAATCCATCTCCAAATGGGGATAATATATATAGATGAGGGCTCATCTTCATCCATTCACAAAGACTCACTTCTTATCGAGGACTAAGAGGAAATGAGAGATCGAAAGAATATTGCATGGTCTCTTGGAGAAGAGGGTAAGAGGTAAGGAATAGTCTCAGGTGTATAAAAACACCATCTCTTCCCCTGTGAATCTCCCTGGAAATTTCCAAGATGAAAATACTTCCACTTTGAAGAATGAACCTTAGACTTCTATGAGGTGGACATGTCTTGGTATTATTCATAACCTTAGCACAATGGCTGGAATTCCTCATAAAAAAAGTCTACATCCTCAAAATGGTATGTACCATAGGATGACTGAAGATCACTCTGAGTATGTTGTGTCAAGTCATCCTCAAAGCGAAAGAATAAATTTGTAACCATATCATCACCAAGCAGCCAAACATCTGAATAATACATGTATGAGGAGCACTCCTCTGAGGATGACATCCCCTCTTCCCGAAAGCTACCCTTAATGTCATAAATGGGGTCTCTATTAACTTTGAGACAACTAAGATTGCATATGAATCTGTCAGTCTGTATGAAAGTTTCTATAGGCTCATCAACCATATCGAAGGGTACTTTCATAAGACCATCAGTATGACTAAAAATGACCATTTTTTTGTCTTTGTGTGCAGGAGGAGTAGAGGCATGGACACATTCAAATGGAAGGGAAGATACTTAATCTTCATATGCATGAGGATAACAAGACTGAATGAGATCATCTTCGACAAGGGGGAGAAAGGATACCAATGTCTCTTCATCGGGGTGTTTTATTTCATCAAGGTATTCATCATTGAAATCTCCTTGAAAAATTTCTTCATGAGAATGATTTTCAGCCAAGTCTTCATCATCTTCAATAGGTTCAAAGGACTCACTATATTTATCTTGATGTAGAACGAGTTTATAGATTTCCTCGGGCATGAAGAGTGGTTCATCATCACATGGGAAGCTTTCTTGGTATCCATACTTCTCGGTCAGAGAATCGTATAATGAATATGTTCCAAAATATGAAATGACTACTTCCTGGGCTAAATTTTGGGTAGGAATTTTCTCATAATCTTCTATAATGGCATCAAGATCCTCTTTTCTTTGCTAACAAAACTAAACTAGAAATTCCTTATCAGGGAAAGGTTTTATCAATTGTTCACAAAATTTTGAATCTTCGTCTTTGTTTTACTTGAGACTCTCAAAATTTTCCTCATTGGTTTTTTCAACTGATTGTTTTTCAACTGTCGTTTCAACAAACTATGGAAGAAGAGTTTCTCTCAAACCTTCAATAGGATCAAGGTAAAAACCTTCGCTTGAAAAATTGTCCTCTAAGTCCTGAATTGTATCTTTAAGACTTTGAATTTCTGGTCCCCAATTCTTAAGGAACTCTCTAATGAGGATCACCAAAGAAGATATACTTGTTATCTTGCAAGAATTCTTGATCCAATCCCTTTGTTCATTTCCCAAGGATACTAGGAACAATCATAGTCATACATGTTCATGTAGTACATTTTCATAGTAGAAGCATATGGTAAACTCAACAATGTGTGCCACGACCGAAAATGGATTACCATCAAACTTTGGAAGGACATAGAATTGATTCATAGGGAACTTGTTTGGGTATTCGTCAATATATTCAATCTCCAAGGCTTTGTATGATTCTTTAAAGCGCCACAAGACCATTCTTCCATCACTTAGGGTAAGACCTCAATGGATTCTCTAGATGAGCTCAAGGCTCATCAAATTATGTAAAAGGACAAGGGAAAATTTGGGTTCTTGGAAGGTGGAGTCTCCATATGATCTTCAATATGAGCTCATCAAGAAAGGTGGAAAGGGAACGCCCCTTGGGTGGAGTCACTAGGAAATCTAGTGGAAAGGCTTTGGGATATATTTCCAAAGTGTCGTTAGCGTTCATAAGTGGATTCAAAATCCTCCTAGGCAACGATGCCAAAATGGTATAGCACAAGTTGTAGATTGGGAAAAGTCTGACCCAACCACAAATGAAAATGCTACTACTAGGCAATCCTACACCCAATTTCACCTTGATATAGGCCCTGCACTTCAAGGGTGACTAGGTCACTCTAGGGAGGTGATCTCAGTGACCCTAGGGGGAATGAGATTTAGATGAGTGGATATGGAAGTGAAGCACCTAGAAGTCAAATATAAGTGGAGTGGGATGTGAAAGGAGATGCCTTGTAAACCAAGTAAAATTTTCCTCAAACATATAGCACTTCTCTGGATGATTGTACTTGCCTGAGACACAAAGAAAGACACCTTTCAATGTTATATGTTATTATGGATCAGCAAGTTAAGCTCGTTGTCCCTAATTTGCAGGAGAAGGTAACATTTTATATCAGAAAATAAGTATCTAAATAATTATGTAAAAGAATAAGATCAACCAACAATAATATCAATGAATTTGGCAATCAATTAGGGCTTGAATATAGCACTTTGAGAATGAATAAAGCAAGGTGATATAAAAGTGAAACTCTGCAGTAAATTATCAGCCTTACGGATGTAGAATTCATTGACATGTAGCAGCAAAATCAACCATGGAAAAGTGCAAATAACTAGCCCAAAAGGTTTGCCCTAGTTAGTAGACTAGGTGAGTGAAGTTAGAGAGGATTCTTCGGGTTAGTTTGTGAGATAAGAGGGATTTTAGTAGCTAGGGTTATGCAACCCTAATTGTTGTAGTTTAATTTTTACAATATAAATAAAAGTAGTGGGATAAGAGGGACGCCTCAATGAGGAAAGAGAGCTCGAGGTTCAAGGAACACTTCTCCAAAAATATAAACTTGAAACTAGCAAAAATCTCTCTTCCCAAGGAAAACATTTTATATCTCTAATGAAATAAACAAAATACTAGTTCCTTTAAATATTGGGTTAATGGAGTCAAGTAAATGAACTAGATATTCTACTTCCTTAGGGGTGTAAACCCTCTTACTCCCCAAGGAAAGTATCTCTAGTTAGGGTTTGAAAATGAAGGGTGTAAATCCTCTTACTTCCGCAAACAAACACTTGAAACATAAATCAACTTCAAGCAATAAATGATGAAGACTAGAGTGGGGGTTTAAATGCTCTTACTTCTGACTTAGCTCCTAGCAGAAGAATCCTTGACTTGAAACAAATGATAGAATAAGAGTAAAAACCATACCAAATCAAGAAGATGCTAAGATAATCCACAATAAAAGATAGAAACCATTCATCCAAGGATAGCACCTCACTCCTCCATCAACCATTCACCAAAAATATCCTTAAACAAGTGCACAAGAGACAAATATGCCAAGTGTAGAAAAAAACTTCAGATCAAGTCTTCTCACAAGAGGGAGAGTTATTGTAAAAATGAGATCTTATGATGTCTTATTTATACAAAATGTCACCAAGGTTACTTGTCCACATATTTAGGGGTAAACCACAAGCCTAGAGGTCAAAAACCCTAATCTCACCCCCTTAACAAAGTAATATTAAAAAATCCATTTAAAATTTCACTTTTGCACAAATAAAACCCTAATTTTAAATGGAGGTCACCCCTTTAGGGGACGTTTTGTCACTTGGGACAAGTGGTTGGTGTTGGAGAAGAAGTGGTAGGCCTCCAAAGGCCACATGTCAAGAATCTATGCAGCCTCCTCATGGTCAATACCCCATCTTCCTCAAAACATCCGTGTGTCAATCAGTGGTAACACCACCACCAAACCCTAGCCCTTAAATATGACGGCATGCCCTTGGAGGTGACGTTTTTTCTCTCCTAGGAAAATCGCTTGGTAAGTGAAGCATGGGCTAGGTCCGTCTAGCTATCCTCTAGGCCTCCAAAGGCATATCTCTCTCTCATCATACATGCGGGCCTATATCACCCATCTTCTAGGCTGCTTGCCCCCATGGAAGCCTAAGCTAGGCTTGTTCTTCCAAAACTAGGCACAAACATGTACCTCTAAGACAAATGGATATGCCCTCCAAGGATATCAAGTCAAAGCATCATGATGAGTGAATCAACACAATAAAATATCCATCAATGCATGTATACCAGGACTACATCATACAAACATGTGCTGAAGAAACTAGATGTTTTGCCAGGTTTGGTTGTGGGAGGGTTGGCATGGTACTCTTTTTCAATGGATAAAAACCCCTAAATCTAGGAGAGACCCTATATGAGTCATGTGAATTAATTGGAATGGATGGGGGAAGTACTCAATGGGCATGGGGTTCATGATATGCAAGGGTTCCATAGTATCTCATTTATGGGTGCCTTTGTGGAGGGTGTGTTGCACCTTCGTCCATAATGCGTTATTTCCATGCTCATCAATTTTCCTTTATATTTCTTTCTTTGTATTTTCTTTCAATGTAGCATAAGGTGAGTAGTAGGCCACTTCCCTCGAGTGGTGACCAGATAACGATAGTGTCACCCACAAGTAATTTCATGGAAATGAGAAGGTTGGCTCCTGATGAGACCCCCTTTCCCTCAACCACTCAACTGAGAGCCATTAACTTGGTGTGGTGACCATAAATGGTAATTCCATACCGTTAGATATCCATGGATGTGATAGGTTGGCTCGTGATGAGACCCCCTATCCTTAATTGATCCTTTAAGCGTTTTTATTTATTCTTTTCACGAGGTCCTTAAATTCTTGCGGAGAATTATTTTGTTGCTTTATCGGGATCTCATGGGTGAAGCATCTAGAAAGTTTATTTCATTAGTATTTTATCTTTTTCCAGCTAACTCCCATCTGGGCCTTTAGCCCCTTCTTCCCATGAAATGAGGAATGGTCCCTTCTAGGGTCAATCTACCCCAAAATCCTAAGAGATGGTGTTATGAGGGGAAAGAATGATGGAAAATGGTAAGTATGGTTGGGAATGGCACAATGAATCATCAAAGGAATCTCCCAGAAACACCCCATCCTAAGGGTTACCATCTACTTGAGTGCCCAAGTCAACCACCGGCATTTAAACAAAGCAAAGGCATAGTTTCAAAAATAAATGTCTCGTAATAAAAAATAACCTCCAATACACAAACTTGAATGCCTCAAATATTAAAATGATACCCACCATCATACGTGACTTGTACCGCATGGAGAAAGACCCAAGTGACCTGTGGTGGAAAGCTAATGTGGATGATGACCAAGTGTTGGGTCATTGTGGTGGCGATGTGGGTCTCTAGTTGTGCAAAAGGATATTATTGGTCATGTGGTCTCTCAACACTCCATATTTGCAACCTCAGGGACTCGAGACATAATCTCCTTAGTTATGCACAAAATGAAGATAACAAGTACCATTAAAACCAAAACCTTAAAATTGACCATCAAATTGAAAAGTACTTCTACCTGTAGCACCATTTTAAATCTAGGGTATTAAAATGAAATATTTTTTTAAAGTCGTAATCAAAATCATCTGCAAACAAAATCATCAAATCAACCCTTAAATGCGTACTTTTTAAATCTTAGTTTATCACTCCAAACACAACATAATGCATAATTCCATAAAAACAATACATTTAAAAATATATATTCAAAACTCAAATTTGGTATAATTAAAAAAAAAATAAACATTAAAAAAATGTGGAAAAAAAAAACTAAAAAAATGAAAAAAATTTAAAATTTTCCTCGAAAAACAAAAATTCTTAAAAATATATATATTTGTTTTTGAAAAAAAAATAATAAAAAACCCATAAAAACTTAAAAAAAAATTAAAAAATATGAAAAAAAATACTAAAAACATGTCAAATTAAAAAAAAAATATTAAAATAAAATCTAAAATAAAACACTATTAACAAAACATTAAAATTCCTTAAACTATAACTTTTTAAGGAAAAAATTAAAACACAAAATTGAATTGAAAATTAATATATATATATAGAGTTGGGTGCCACGGGACCAGATGCTCGGCATGCCCCCGTGTTATATATATAACTATATTTTATGTTTCTTTTAATTTGTTTTTATGCAATTTGATATTTTTTCAATTTTTTCACAAAAGTTTTAATTTGTTTTTTTGTAATTTTAAGTTTGTTTAAGGGTTTTTTTATTTAATTAAATTTTTTTATTTTTGGTGCTTTAACTTGGTTTTTTAAATGTATTTTTTAGTTTTTTATTGTGTGTTTTTTAATTTGTTTAAGTTTTTGGATCATAATTTTGTTTTTACTTCTTTTTTTTTTTTTATTTAAACTTAATTTGTATATATTTTTTATTTTTTTTCTACTTTAATTTTTTTAATTTTTCGTTATTTTGTAATTATATGATTTTTTTCTTTTTTCTTTTTTT
>ML780603.1:842769-855292 GCA_009831015.1 Picea engelmannii
TTTTTTCTTTTTTTTAATTTCAAATCTTTATTTTTTTTAATTTATTTTAGTTTTAATTTATAAAAAAAAACAATTATATTTTTTTCTAAATATTTAAAAATGGTGTTATTTATCTACAATTATTTTCTCTCTATTAAAGTAAAAGTAAAAAATGTATTAAAAATGATATTTTTCACTATATTTAAAAAATTGTGGAACCATAAATTAATTAACGAAACAAAAAAAAATAGTATTTTCAAAAATATAAATGGTAAAAAATGTAAATTTTAACCTTGTACAATATTTTGCTACAAATAATTTTTCAATAAAAGAACAAAAAAGATACAATGGAAAATACACACATATCACATAGATTATTCCAATGGAAACTCAAACCGGGAAAACCACCATATTGTATATTCATTCATATCATACATTGTTTACAATACAATATACATATAGAAGCTAGTGGCATCCAAAACTCTAACCCAAAGGTAGCACCAATTTTAAGAACGAGGTTAAAAACTTGACCCCCCAAAAATGAGAACTCTCTAGAGTTCTCATTAAGTTGGTAACTATGCTTAAAACCAAACCTCATCAATTAAGCAGAAACTTTTTATGCTCACAAATATGTTGTAGACTACCTGTACGTCATAATAATGTCACATGTCAACCTGTACATACCTTCTCTCTACCTAGAAAACTATGTACATGGTTCTTCTTATTGCAACCTGCATACATACATGATTGTGCCCAATGCAACTTGAATATATGTGATTCACCTTCCTGCAACCCACATACATACACGACTATGCTTTATGCAACCCACGTACTACAACCCACATACATATGCAATTCCTCCCACTGCAACTTGTATACAAGTACAAAAAACTTGTATGGACACCTTCGTACAATTTTCTCCCTACGATTTAGCTTCCTCAAGGCCATATTTTCCACCCTAGCAGAATATACCTTTGCTAAAATCACCAAGCCACCTAGCATAAGTGCAGACTCACTTATGTTAACAACATCCTTGTCTCCACACACACTACACTATTTGAAATGTCACAATGACTTCTCTCCTTTTTATACAATCCCCATGGGTCACCATAGAATCCCCTCCACAAGTCAACATCAAATTAGGCTTTCTCTATGGGTGTGAAGCCCTTACAAAAACCCACAAATCCCATCATCAAACCCATGAAGCCCCATCTTCATTCGAAGGGATTTTTTACCCAAATGAAATTGTGATGTGGTGTCGACGATGATTCCTACATGCCCAAAAGCTAGGTCCATGTGAGAATACCTGCTCACAGCTACAAAAATCAACAACTGCTTCAGATACCCTTTCATTGAGAGTGTGTGTATTCCAAACTCTTTTCTTGCCTTTTGATATTCATTTTTTGCATTTCAAGTCCCCTTTTCAAGTTTCAAGCATCTTATTTTTTATTTTTCTTGTTGGGATTAAGAACTTTTATTTGATGTGCATTTAGCACATTAGGACTAAGGGTGACATCCTCATAGTGAGGGGGTAGATCTCAAGTTGGTCTTTGGCTTTTGAATTTGGACATTCGTTATCCCATATTTATTTATTAATTTTTTAATAGCAAATGTATCAACCTCAACATTATATCCCTTCTTCTCAAAGGAAGATGAACCACATGCCTTTTTGGTGTACATGTAACAACCATACAATAATTTATTACACTACAGAAGGCCCCAAGATAGAAAATTTTAAGTATGGGGGGTGAACGGTACATTACCCTTATCAAAGCCTTGAGTAGTACTCATTTTCCCCAAGAGTGACAACACAAGACTAGGACACTAATAATTGCCACCAAGGTGAAACAAGGAAAAAAGAATAACTTCTTGAGCTTATAATCCACTATCCAAATTCAAACCATGATCCTCACTCCTATGCCTAGTGCATTAAATATGACACTTTATATGAAACAAGGACTAGTGTACCTCATAATGTGTTATACCATCTTCTTCCAATGAACCATGCTAATTAGGTGTGACGAGTTGTGTTGATCAGGAGGGAGGCATCTAAAGGGTTGATGGGATGTTGTCTATGAGAATATTGATCATCATCATCATTAGTACCATTATCTTCACTGAGAACCGTGAGACATGATCTCCTCTAGTGACCCCTAGGTGAGAGGGGGTAACAGGGCTGAGATGCATCTTTCTAAACAAGAGACATAATTGGTTGGTTGAGCTCAATAAAATTGAGGTAATCATAATTCTCTCCTTGTGTAATGAAAAAGGAAAGTAATGCATCCCCATGAGGTTGTTGGAGGAATTATATATGTTGTGTGGTGATATCAGCTTCCCTATCATTGTAAAAACCTAGAAATCCTCATACTCCCAATTGAAATCATCTACTCAAAAAAATCTCTGAATAGTGAAGAATCGGGGTTTGTAGGACATCCCCTCAAACCAGTGAACACATGTGCCCTTAAATATGGGATGAAGCTATGGGATCTTATGAATGCGTAGAAATGTCCTTCAACAAAGTAAACCATACTAAATTAGAGATAATCCCCTACAAACATAAATATATACAAAAACAGAGGTTATGACAATTGATATATAAGAGGCATGCAACACAATGACTATGGTTCTCAATTTCTCTAGTTCTCAATCTTATCTATCATATGAAGGATTCAAACAATCTCAACAAGGGGAAAAGTGAGGAAAAGATACAACCCCACTCTCAATTTATGCTTTCAAAATATATTTTCACTATTGTTGATAATGTGTTGATTTCTTTCCTAACAATCCATCACCTAATACCTATAACATCTCCACAATACCTATAACCCCCCAAAATCTTTGCACCCCCTTCTCCCCCTAGATATCTATAAATTTGTGTCAATTAAAAAATACCTCTTGGCCTTTAATACAAAAAATAATAATAACTTAATTTTTCACAATTTTAAAACTTCCCTTTATAAATAAATGTGATAACATATTTTCCAACAAATAAAATCCTTGTAAAAGATATTAGATAAAAAAAAAATTATTAACAATGAAATAATAACTCTCCTATCTTTTACCCTTAATTCTATATCACAACCACTCTTTATTATAATAGTAATGCTTTCTTTAAATTTTACATCAATTATTGCATCCATTTTTCCTTGTAATAGTAGTGCTTTTCTTTCTTTAAAATTAGCATTGAAAATATAATATCAATAATACTAATATTTGTAAAACTTTTATTAAAATAGTAATGCTTTGTTTAAATTTTACATCAATTATTGCATTCATCTTTCCTTATAATAGTAGTTCTTTTTTTATAATTAGCATCCATCTTTAATATTTAATTGTAGTTTTAGATGCAAATACAATGTCAATAAAATTAATATTTGTAAAATTTTTATTATAATAATAATACTTTATTTAAACTTTACATGAAGTATTGCATCCATCTTTCGTTATAATAATAGTGTTTTTTTTTAAATTAACATCCATCTTTGATTGTAGTTTTAAATGCAAATATAATGTCAATAAAACTGATATTTGTAAAAATTTAACTTTCAAATATAATATTCCTTTAGGCTAATTTAATTTACTATATCAATCAGGTTGTGTTTATTGCATTTAAACAGAAAACCATAAATGCTGCGTTAAACTAATATCAATTGGATTGTTCTTATTGCATTGAAAAAGAAAACCACCAATGTTACTTTGAACTAATATCAATTGAAATTTGAATTGTGCTTATTGCACTGAGAAAACAAACCATCAATGTTTCCTTAACTAATTTACCTTGAAACTATGTTCAATTTACAAGGGAGGAACCATTTTGTGACTTTCCATGTATATAATAAACCACACGCTATATTTCATAATTATAATTAATTAATTTTTTTCATTTTAAATTTAAAATTTTAAAAATTATATGAATTTTATAAATTATATATAAATTATAAATAAATTATATATGAATTTTATAAATTATAGATAAAATTATAAATTATATATGTGAACTTTTAAGGAATCTTAAATAAATGTTCTAATACGTTTTTTTAGTGGATTCAACCATAGGGAACTTTTAATGAATCCACTTGCTTATTGCTTTTCTGAATTGATTTCCCTTATCGAACCCAACTTCTGTTTTCAATGACTTTTTTCTGTGGGTTTTATTGATTATTATGAAAATATTGTGGCTTTATTTTCTGTCCCTTATCCCTTTAGTCATCATTCATTGCCTAAACAGTTGGCCAGGAGTCAAATCGGCGATCGCCACTTCGATGTTTAAAGACTTATAGATTCAAGTGCCATGTTTTTCTGTGCATGGATGATGAGTGAAGGATAAGAATTTTCCCTATTGTCTATTCCTTACTTGTATTTTAGTTGATTGTTTCATGGTTAAATGTTTACTCTTTGCGTCTTCTTCTTTGATGTGCATTGTGAATGATAAACCTTTGAGTTGAATGACAGTCCCTTGGCGAACCCAACTTCTGGTTTTAATGACTTCTATGTGTGGGTTTTATTGATTATTATGAAAATATTGTGGTTTTATCTTCTGTCACTTATCCCTTTAGTCATCAGTCCGTGCTTAAGTAGTCGTACATGAGCCGAATCGACGATCATCACTTTGGTGTTTAAAGACATATAGATTCAAATGCCCTGTTTTTTTGTGCATGGATGATTAGTGAATGATAAGAATTTTTCACGTTGTCTATGGACCCCTTACTTATCTTTGAGTTGATTGATTCATGGTTGATTGTATAGTCTTTGCGTCTTCTTTTTTTATGTGCATTGTGAATGATAAACCTATGAGTTGAATGACAATCCCTTGACAAACCCAACTTCTGATTTCAATGACTTCTATGTGTGAATTTTATTGGTTATTATGAAAAGATTGTGGTTTTATTTTCTTTCACTTATCCCTTTAGTCATCAGTCTGTGTCTCAGCAGTCAGCTAGAAGTCGAATCGAAGATTGGCACTTCAGTGTTTAAAGACCTATAGATTCAAATGTCCTATTTTTTTTTGCATGGATGATGAGTGAAAGATAAGAATGTGTCATGTTGTATATGTACCCCTTACTTATCTTTGAGTTGATTACTTGATTCATGGCTTGATTGATTAAAACTTGGATTTATCTCTGCGTTTTTAATTGCTTGAACTTGGATACATCTCTGCATTTTTATTGATAAACTATGCATTGTGGATAGATATTGAGGAGAGATGTCGACACGGGATTCTCCAAACATTCCTCGCAAATGCTCTAGGTTGTCCCAATAAGGAAGAACAAGAACTCATTCTTCAACTGCGACTCCGAGTGAGCAACAATAATCTCGTCAGAGGAGATTTTCAAACGAGTCTGTAAATAGATCAACTGCAGAACCTGTTCAAGCAAGTGTTATGGATGCAACCTTCTTAGATAGGTTATGCATTGATACTCCTACACTTAAGAATGTAAGGAATACCTCTGGACAAGAAAATATTTCTGGTAATTTTCTTTGATTTTGTTTATTTTTATTGTATTTTTTTGTATTTAAATTTATGTGATGTTAAATCTTGAAGTTGTTTTCAAATATCTGTGTAGACAATCAATTTAGAGCAAGGGACGACAATGAAAGAGAGAGTGGTTGTCACGAAGATTCAAATGTCAGTGCAGAGGGTGAAGGTGTATTTAGGAGGTCATGTTATCAAGAAATAAAAGATTGCATGCCTACGTCCACCTATCCTTCAGATGTTCGTGATGAACTTCCCTAGGAAGGGAATACTAAAACAATGACACTTGAGCAATGCTCAAGTGTTAAAAAGATGTTGAAAAAAGATTTGGTGGTCTTGGAACTCCCTCAGGAGAGCAAACAAAGCTTTCAAATTGTTTAGCATTCATTAGAAAACTTTATGGATGCATATCAGAAGATGGGTTCAACCACTGATAGTTTTTCGATCTAATGAGATGGCGAAAGTTGGAGGTGATAGGTCGTCATAAATGGGAGGCAGTAAAAAAAAGAGTTTCAAAAGAAGACGTCATTTCCATGTTAAATTTCAAAGAGGGCCCAAAGTGGAAGATGTTGAAGGTGCAATATTTTAAGCACCCTGACTTTGTAGGACATCTGTATAATATATTTTTGGCAGTATATGGAAAATTGTCGTGGAACGATGAGGTTCCACACTTTTTTGCAGAGTTTTTCTTGCACATGCACCTTGATTATACTAGTTTACCATCCAAATATTTTGGGACTGGTAAAGGATGTACATATGATTGCAAAGGGGCATATCGAAGTGTGACATTGTCGAGGCCTCCACAATCTTTAATACCTTGCCCAATAGGGGAATTGGCTTCACTTTCGGAGTTGCGGGATACATTCGAGGTTGGAAAAAATGACAGGAATGCAATCGGAAAAAAATTGGAAGTTATTATTTATGGTGTTGATGTTGGCATGAACCGTGAGCGAGCGAAAGTCAACTCTAAGTCCACATTTGTTTATAAAACAGATTCGGAGTTAGATACAATGTCAGCAAAATATGTTTTGGAGTATGCAAAATTTTTTCGGGATGGTTGGAAGAAAGTCATTCAGAATGATGACCTGAACCACAGATTGGTATGTGTTCTATTGAGGAAATTTTTGATGCATTTTATGATAGTTTACTTTTAGTTTTAGATTTAGATATCATTTTATCTATAGAAATAATCGAGTTCTTCTTGTCATTAATTGCAATTTAGAGATATGTTAAATGAATCTCCAGTAGATAGGGGAATTGATTCGAAAAAATTAAATTTGGATGAGTTGAATTAGGTATGTATTTTCTAATAGTTGTTCAATATCCACTCTTTTGAATAAGAGATCAACAACATTTATAATTTTGTATAATTGTGAACACATTGAATCCTAGATTTAGTTCTTAGTTGTGTTGTTCACAGATCTATATTCCATCTCCTGCTACTTGGGCAGGCTTGACTCAATTCTCATTGGGAGAGTTTGAACAGGGTGGGAGTTCACATGTATCATTTAATGTCTTCAAATCATTTAAATTTAATGTGTTATAATCATTTAAATATAATTTTTCAAATTTTCAAATTTGAAATGTGTTATATAGGCTAATGTGGAGAAGAGAATACCTAAGAGTGTTCTTAGGAAGAAGATTGGAATTGAGGAAACAGAGGAAGCACCCAAATTAGAGAAGGATGTGTCAATTTAGGATGATTCATAAATGTATGGTCTTGACTTTTATCATTTTTTTGTTTTCTCAAATTTTTAGTTTAGCCTTTCCTATTCAATGTTTTGATCAATTATTTTGAAATATATAGAACTCCTACATAAGTTTATCATTGTATTAAATGGTGTACATTCAAACTTATTTAAGGTTAGATCATGATGAAGACATAATTTTGAACTTGAATATGTTTGAATATTTAAGAACAGACTCTATCCCACATCAGAAAAGAAAAAGTTTTTAAATTTTCATTGATTGCATTCTTTGCTTTCTTGTCCAAGAATAGCGTAGTATGGACAAATTTGTGTTTTGTACATACAACGAAGTGAATTCCTTCTTGTCATGGTATTTCAAACTCTTAACTAAATTGGTTACTAATAACAAAAACCAACATTCAATTAGATTTACAAATAAGCTCACACATATTGTATATATGAGCTAGCTCACATAATTTCAAAGAGCATTCTATTATATCTGATATGAATACATCACATTTAAAAGGTTTTTGAAGAATGACTTAATATACATGTGCAGATTTGTGTTTTCTTCATGTACATGTAAGATTATATGAGAACATTTATTCCACCGAAGAAAGGAGAGATAAGTATTTTCCGGAAGAATGGTTTTTAAAATGAAGATTTTTGAACTTTTTTAGATAATAAGTAGTTTTTTGGAAGAATGGCTTAATATGGATATTTATGAGTCCTTTAGTTTGAAAGGGCATCATGGAATTTTAATATATGGTCATTGCAGAAGAAGAAGAGAGAAGTATTTAACTGGTGAGGAGATTAATATTTTATTGTTCTGCAAATATGATCAAATAACATCACCTGGGATGAGAATTTATGAAGGATTTGAGACTTTATCCACAAGGAGAATTTCACCTGAAGGATTTTGGACTTTATCCACAAGGAGATAAGTATTTATTTGGAAGAATGAATTAATATAGATATTTGTAAATTTTCTTCATACATAGTTCTATATTTATTTTTAGATTATTATCTAACTCTAACTCACAATTTGTTTTACCAAGAATACAATAACATCACCTCGGATGAGAATTTCACCAGAAGGATTTGGGACCTTATCCACAGGGAGAATTTCACCTAAAGGATTTGGGACATTATCCACAAGGAGAATTTCACCTAAAGGATTTGAGAATTTATCCACAAGGAGATAAATATTTCATTAGAAGAATGACTTAATATGGAGATTTATGAACTTTCTTCATACACAATTCTATATTTATTTTCATATTATTATGTAACTCTAATTCAAATTGTTTTTTACCAAGAACATAATTTTTCTCTTTAAATTTTTTTAAGATTTTAGATCAGATTTACAAATTGTTTAAATCATGTACTTTTAATTGGAGAGTAACTAGATCTTAAATTTGTTTAACTGTGGTTGGTTATGTTATTATTTCTTATTGTTTATTTAATATTTAGTTACAGTATATATACTAATATGTGTTATTTGTTTTTTTATTATGTTTTTTATTTTTATTTTTACAGGTGTCTAAATTATATTTGGTGAAAAATATGTTTACAATATATTTTGTGGGAAAAAATATGTTGGAGGATGACACTTAATTCTTTTGGTATATATGTCAATTTTGTTTTAATCGCAATTTTTGAATTTTGTATTATTTCGCATGTTTGAATTGTAAATTTTTAATTTTTGAATTCTATTTTTTTTGCAGGTTTGAATTTCATGTATGAAGTGATCTATCTTAAAGCGATGGCTTAGAGTCCAAAATTTTGGAGTTAAATGTCTTAGTTTTTGTTATCATCCTAAAATGGATGTGGAACTTGTGTATTTTACATTGTAACTATTCAGACTTTGATTATATATATCATAATTTTGGAATTCAAAATAGCAATTATTGTCTCATATTTGAGTTTTCAAAGTTGATGGGAAAAAGTGGCAAAGTTAACTAGTAATTAACTAATGTTTTGTATATTCTCTTTTTTACAATGCATTAAATTAAGCATCAAACTCTTAAATACTTTTTCACTATGTATTAATTTAAATGTTTTATTTTATGTTCACTATGTACTATCAAAAATATGATTCTATTGTCAAACAATGATAAAGTTAACTAGTAATGAACTAATGTTTTGTATATTCTTATTTTTATAATGCATTTAATTAAGAATTAAACTCTTAAATATTTTTCTGCTATGTATTAATTTAAATGTTTCATTTTATGTTCACTGTGTACTATCAAAAATATGATTCTATTATCAAAATGTGACAAAGTTAACTAGTAATGAACCAATGTTTTGTGTATTCTCCTTTTTATAATACATTAAATTAAGCATCAAACTCTTAAATGTTTTTCTGCTATGTATTAATTTAAATGTTTCATTTTATGTTTGTAGTGTCAAAAATATGATTCTATTGTCAAAAAGTGGCAAAGTTAACTAGTAATGAACTAATGTTGTGTATATATTCTTCTTTTTACAATGCATTAAATTAAGCATCAAACTCTTAAATACTTTTTTTAATTTAAATGTTTTATTTTATGTTCACTGTGGACTATCAAAAATATGATTCTATTGACATATCATCAAATAATTTTGGCAGAATAATCTTAGCAGATTCTAGTTACTAATGAAAAAAATTATGTGCAGATTAACATATTTCAGCAGATTCTATTTTATTTTTTTCTAGTTACTAATGATTCTATTGGTTGCATAGATGCATTTAACCAATAAAAATAAATTAAAAAAAAACTATTTAGGAAAGAAATGCACATGAGATCTGCTAAATAAATTGGTTTACATAGATGCATTTAACTAATAAAAAAAGGTAAAGGAAAGATAGGCATATGAGAGCATAGATGCAAACTCATATAATGTGTTGTTGTTTAAATATATTTAAGAATATGCAAACTCAATAGATAGACAAGAAAAAAGTGAATTATCAAGCTCACAAGATTGCATCATTGCATATCTATTTAAGAATATATGATAGTAGACAACATGTTAAACCATGCAAAACTTATTTGAGAATATATTATGGTAGTAGAAAACATTTTAAACCATGTAAAGCCTATGTTGGTATGAATTGCACTAAAAGGAAGAAATTTTCATGATCTACCAATTTACTTTCATAAAACTTTTGTTTGAGTTTGGAAGAAGGTAATCAATCTGGAATTCAAGGGAGGATGTATGCATTCAAGCATTGTGTTTTAGATATGCCAAGGAACAACACATACCCCTTGTACAACTTAGATAACATGTCTGAAAGATAATTACATTAGAAAAATGATTTGCAGGCTATGGTTTAGTACTATTCACATAAACCCACATTTTTTAAGAAATTAAACACAATAAATTAGAGACAAGAACAACAACATGGCGGAAAAGGCATAATAGCCAACACATACTTTATTCACTCCAATGTTACATATTTATAGTACAATGGGTGATGCCACCTCATAGAGAGATTTGCTCTAGATCCTAAAATCATGCATGATGACTAGGCTAGGCAATCTTAACTAACTCATTAGTCATCACTTGAGGATATATTACTAATATCCTAAATGAATAATACAAATATAGGTGACAATTTAGACTTAGTGATTGGTAAAGGTAAGTCATAGGCTAACAATCCCCCCCTCAATCATAAGTTCAATCAATAATACCAGCAATAAAACATAAACAGGTATCAATTCCATATCTTCATACTGAAACTCTTGTGTTGAGCCTCAATGTAGAACTGCATGAAAAACCGCCAATCTGGATGCTGAGCATGTTCATTTGAAATGAACTGGAAGAGAGCTGAGATATGGAAGTGAACAACTACAATATCTGAACATTTCCCGATTGCTTGACAATTTGATCATTTTTCCAAGTATTTTAGCTAGAAGAATCTGATGCCTTCTGCTAATTGGTGAACATGTAGTATCACCACTCTACTATCAGTGTATTACTGAAAGTGCTCTCTGAATCTGTGGTTTGGGATGACCACTAACCAATTGATACCATGTATCTGATGGTTTTTGGATAACTACTAACCAATCTTGACACTTTTAGGTGTCCAACAGCATCCCAATGTATCATGTGTATGATTCAATTTCAAGTCATTGAACCATAATCTTGCCAAAATCTGTCATCTCTGAAAAATCTCACAATGTGATCATGTGAGTTAGGATGCATGCAAATTGTTTACTTAATGTAAACTCCAATCTGATGAAAGCAAACCAAGAGAAGTGAATCAGCTTCTAGTCTGACACATCCCTTAAAAAATGCCTGACAACTCAATCAAATGTCAAGCTGCAATGCAGAAGGATTCTCTTGTCCTCTGCTAGGTCGAATGACCATCTACATCATTGCTCTCAAAATTAAAATCAAACATCCCAATTATGTATGTTTCAACTCAAACTTATTGAACCATAACTCTGTCAAAGTCTGTCATCTACAGACCGCAGTTGCCCATTTGGAAAATTTCATGCCTATCTGGCATACTTGATGTTTGTTGTTGTCGAAACTTTATGTCTGACAACCATCTTCAATTCCATAATCAATTCTCCCCTTTGTCAGCTAAAAGGAGAGAACACAAGTGGTTTCATGAACCATCTTCACTGGAATTTTGAACTCCCCCCCTTAAGGTGCATGAGAGTTACATCTTTGTACTCCCCCTTTCTAGGCTCAAGAGAGTACCATACTTGTTCCATTTGAGTACAACACAAAGTGGGCATGCAGAAAAAAAACACATGTTATCTCATCCCGTGAGGGCCATGCTTGAAAGCTACGCCATAAGGGGACCACTTATGTGAAGTAAAAAAATGTTATGTGCTACAAAATTGATCTTTACTTGAGATTGAATTCTATGGTAAGACTTATATAATCGCTTGGTTGTTGATGACCATTTCCAAGGATCAATCCACTCATAGTGAATCTTCAATCTTGCAGGTTTCTTCAGTGTTGAACATTTATCTGAAGAATGGTTATGCTTGCCACAATGCTGGCAAGGATAGAGATCAAAACATTGATTCTCCTTGTGACCAACTCGATTACAATGTTGGAACTTATCATTCTGATTCTAAACTTGAATAGGTGAAGTTGAAGCTTCTTGAAGGAATTCAACACTTTGGAACTTGATTGGTTTGGAATAATCAAGAATATGAAAGGTAACTTCCTTGTCATATCCAAATCCTGTTATATTCTTGTTGTAGATGATTTCTTCCCAAGGTCTGATGATGGGTTTGGAAAGAGTATTCTGAACCTGTTTCTTTGAAATCCGTGGAAGTGGGTTTACTGCATGTTGATGCATCATTGAAAGGTTTTCTTCATTAACCTCAAAAGAAAACTCTTGAACTGTAGGTTCATGAATAGATTCAACTTCGTC
>ML780603.1:856032-870291 GCA_009831015.1 Picea engelmannii
AGAGACCAAATCCTTGAATGCAAAATTAAACTAACATCAAATCTTCCTCTTTCACAAATTTTAGAAGATTAAGATGTCACTTTTTCTTATGACTCCCAAAAAGAATATTTTAATAAAATATTCTTCATATACTATTCCAATCACTCCAATAGCTTTCAGTAGATTCTTTGATTTGCTCTTTTCCATTAATTTACATTTTAAAAACTCCTCTGAATTTAACACTCTGGTTGATAAATCTCGATTCTATGATCATATATGAATACTTCAATGCCGAATTTATTTTGGAACGCTGAAATGCCATACCTGTGTGTACGACGAATTGATGTGACCATGAATAAACAAATAAGAAGTTCACTTTCCACAATTGTCGCAGATTTTACAGTCGATACCAAAACCAGGAACTCATAGCTTTGTGAAGCATGCCTTCAATGCTGAGATCGAAGGCATCCTTTGGAAAAATATCACCACCATCTTTTTTTGCAAAATTCGTGTAAAGCAAGCTCGGCATAATCTCAACAATCTTTTCCCGTATTTTCAATGAGTCAATACACGCAACTGACAATTGTTCTCTGGGAGCTCCACACTT
The DNA here is from genome assembly GCA_009831015.1 of Picea engelmannii. NCBI lineage: Eukaryota > Viridiplantae > Streptophyta > Pinopsida > Pinales > Pinaceae > Picea > Picea engelmannii. The sequence continues at coordinate 856,619 of ML780603.1, forward strand.
CCACGCACACACGCATCAGCCAATCTCCCTCCACGTTCACCGCACCAATCCACACTGCAAGCTCCTTCACCGAACTCCTTTACACAGCCTCTGACCAGTAATCGATCTTTGGAACAATGGATTTTCTCCGGTGCATTGGACATTAAAGACACGTAATAATGCAGTTGCAATGAAGTTCGCTATGATGCCAACAGATCTATTGCAAAATCTCATGCAAATTCAATATGATGTGTTGGCTAAGTAATTTTGGATCTGGCGAAGCCGTCTTGTTTCTGGACTCGGTAGTTATGGATCTGGTGAATCTGCTTTGAACTTTAAACCGTCAGCCATTCTGATGCCACCTACCTCAGATGAAGATTTTGAGCATATGAACAAATCGTGGAGCAAATCATTTTAGACAATAGATGAGGAGATCGTTGAGTAGATTATGGAGATTCGATGAGGAAATCAACATTCTATAAGAAAATCGTTGTGCATGTCATTGAGTTTTATATTGGGTTTGTTTTCTGCAATGATTTAAGACAAACCATATTAAACCTGCCTAAAATGCAATGGGTTACCAGGCTTCTGATCTAAGACAGAATCGTGGACCGATCTCCTGCTTCAATATGCAGAGACAACACTGCAAAAACCCTTTGTTATAGTCGATTTATTTGCAAGCAGAGGAACAACCTACAGCATGGTCTTCGCTATAATACATTTGATGATGGTGAATTGGTGTTGGGATCCTGCCGTCCACACCAATTTAATGTAGCGCAGGTACCCAATATCAGTACTCATATCTACCACATAGATCTATCACTCATGACTTATTTCAACACTGCATGACATTGATCTCCAGATTTCAACCAACAGAGTGTCTTCCCAAACTCGCGATTGTCTTCTCTCTGTCTATAAAATTAGGGATATGATTTTCATCAGAAGTATTGCAAGAATAATAACTGGGACTAGTGGCGGGGGATCATATACGGCTCAATTTCTCCGAAACAGAGTGGGTGCCAGCTGCAATTCGATCTAGATGTGGTTGGGCCGATTAAAAATAAATAAAAAGAAATGTGCCCAATTGCAGATATCATATGCAGAATACCATCAAATCCTCCAATAAAAGAAAAATGTCAAACACAAATTTTGAAACGCTCACAGATCACTACGATGGTGTTATTATCTACCATAGATATGTGATAAACTACATCTAAGCCAGATCTATGCGTGTTTATAAATCAAGCAGATTGTTGTGATACCTGGGAGATTGCTTGAGGTTGATTTTGATGAGATCAATTGCAGATCACTTTCTTTTGCCTTAAGAATTCATCTAATAATTGCGACACAATACTCCCATGGTGTAAACAATTGCAGATCCATAGTTGATTTGGACAAAGATTTTAAGTTGTTGCTCCTCCACATAGACTTTTACACCACGTCCTCCTTTTACACAACCACTACACTTTGCATCCTTTGTATCTGCAACACCCTTTCCAATGCCATACTTTGCACAGTCGCCTTCTAAACTGTGGGGTCTGAGATTGGAGATGACATCAGATTCAATAACCAGATTGATGGTTGTATGCTTGGACTGTCAACATTGGACCAGCGAACAACTATCATAAACTACTATCATAGAGGATCGATCATGCTATGCTCCTTAAAACTAAGAGGCTCTGATATTATCAACATAGCTCTGATACCAATTGAATAAATTAAACACAATAAATTAGAGACAAGAACAACAACATGGCGGAAAAGGCATAATAGCCAACACATACTTTATTCACTCCAATGTTATATATTTATAGTACAATGGGTGATTCCATCTCATAGAGAGATTTGCTCTAGATCATAAAATCATGCATGATGACTAAGCTAGGCAATCTTAACTAACTCATTAGTCATCACTTGAGGATATATTACTAATATCCTAAATGAATAATACAAATATAGGTGACAATTTAGACTTAGTGATTGGTAAAGGTAAGCCATAGGCTAACAATTTTTCTAAGGGTCTTCACTTGACTTTAGGCAAGGTTGTATTAATTTCTTTAACTTTGTTAGAGAATAGATCTATTAATTACAATTTTATTCACTTGACTTTAAACAAGGTTGTATTAATTTCCTTAACTGTATTAGAGAAAAGATCTATTAATTACAATTTAATTCTAATGATTAACACTTCTAAATAAGCTTACATGAAAATCAATTTAATTATTAAAATGGAGATTCTAAATAATTTCAAATTTTAAATGTATTTATCAACTTAATAATTAGAATGGAGATATTAGTATATATATGATATTATTAGTAAAGTGTTATTACAACGAGTGGAAAATATGTTTAAATTGTTTTTAGTTGTTAGTTCATATTTATTTTTAAAATGAAAAAAAAAAAAAAAATTATCACTTGAAGAAATCAATGCTCTCAAATCAAAGATAAAAGAGATGTTCAACTCTTCTTTGATTGGTGCAATAGTAATAAAAATAAAATTCTTAAGATAGAAGAGATATCTAACTTAATTATAGGTAATGTTTATACAGTAAAATCTTGAGATAAAATAGATGTTTTTAACTTTTCTTTAATTTTAAGAATAACAATTAAAATAAATATTCAAAATAAAAAATATGTTCAATTCAACTTTAATTTTTATAATGCTCCTAAAATAAAATAAAATAAAATGGGATGAGTTAAAATTTAAAACAAAATATTATTACAATAGAAAATATAAAATATGTTTAACTTTTTTTAAAATTAATGCAATATTATTAAAATAAAATGGAAAAAAAATATTATTGAAAAAAGTAAGTGTTCAATGGAAATGGTGTTTGACAATTTTTTAGTTTAAAATAAAATGCGCATACAAGAGGTATACAACTCAATTTTGATTGGTGTAATGCTCATAAAATAATTTTGATTGGTGTAATGGTTGAAAAACACAGATAAAATATGGTTGAACCATATTTTATCTGTGTTTTTTAAGAATGATCTAGATTTTTTTATACATACCTTTTTTATAAATATCCTATTTGGATATATGTTTGAAGATAGTCGGAAACAAGTCATCAAAATCTAGAATGTACTTTCAAAAAATATATATATATATGGAATGTACATGTTCCACTTGTTTAAAAACACTGTAATGGTTATTCATGTTCAATTATTTGTTCATGATCGACTTTGGACATTTTCAATTTTATAACATTTTTTTTATTATTATTGAACTTCTATTAACTTTATGCATGCTGCACATACCAAATGACTATATTGACAACTTGTGACATCTGACTGGTAGTCTTGAAAGTGAACATGAGTATCGGTTTGATGGGTTTCTTGAAAAAAATATCCTTTCAATACAATGGATCATTTTTCATATATAAAACCGTTATCATCAAAATCTTCTGATAGCCTCATTTTTTTGTTCAGAATGATAATATTTGCTCTGTATTTATTTTTGTGCAACGAATGTGTAATTCTCTACAAAATTAGCTACAGACAAAATTGTCCCTAGTGGAAACACTTCATGGGATTGTTTGAATTGTAGATCTTTCCATCGAGTTCTATGCGAATTGTTGATGTATTTATAGATTTATTCCTCAAACTTCTTCAAAAAATCTATCACGTAGATTTTATCTACCTTCAAATCAATCCTTTTGGAAATAACATTTGAAGAATGTGGAGCCATGATGTTCATATATTCATATCTCTTCCAATTGAATCTTATATTAGAAAATGATTGATCATTCATATCAATCTGATACTTTGAATGAAACAAATTTAGATTTCCACAATGATCGCATTTCTTTCCACCAACACATTTTTTTTTGTAAAATAAATCATCATCTTCTCTTTCACATAGAATTTCAGATATAAAAGAACGGAATGTGGAAGGAAGAGGTGAACCTGGCCATAACGTTTTACCAAAATCCAAAAAAGTGTCGTAATACAACTCAAATTCCACATGATAACGATAAGAACAAGTGTCACAAATAGTGATGGGTCTAACAAACCATGGTTTTTGTTGCATAAATGTATTGATGGAAATTTTAACTTATTTTTGCTTTTCTTTGAACTTATTGAGAAACTCTATTTGTCTCATTGACAATATATGTTTTGGATGTTCTTCATATTCTTTTCGTGTTATTCTTTGTCGCAACACATCCCTTGTATGCAATGAAACATGAGATTCTTCCAACCAAAAATTATAGGCCAATTCTTTAACATTTTCTGCAAGTCTATCTTTGTAAGGTTGTTTAGAAATCACTGTCCAACAAGCCAATTCATCATTTACATCTATTTGAAATCGAAATTTTATATGTTTGTGAAATGTTTTTCTTGACGTTCCCATCATTTTTTTCACGTGTCATGTCAAACGATCTTTTATATTGCTAGATGAAACAAGTGTTGTTTATATTTCTCTATGTGCAACACGGACATCTTATTTTCGAGATTTTCCAAAATATTTTAATACACTAGTTATATTGTTAAAGACATTTTGTTTCACCTTTGTATCCTTTGTCGACTTTTGAATACCCAATAATGATGTAGTTTATTTTAACTTTCTTGACTTCATTAGATAAAGTAAAATTTGAGCTTGTATTATTACTGATTCATATTTGAAAAAAGTATTATACATATTCTTAGTTCGATATCTTATATAATGCTTAGATTTTTTCTTCCCAAATTTGTCAGTATCAGCATTTTCTAATATTTCATCATCAATGTTGATAGATTCTCCTACATATTTCAATTTAAAATTTATATTAAAAAACATAACCCGAACACAAATTCACTAAATTATATATACTTGAGTATTCATCTTGTATTATCTAAATTTATGTACATACCTATAGGTGATTCGTCTTCTGCTTCAATTTCAATTTTAACGCCTTCTGCTTCAATTTCGGTTTCAACGTCTTCTTTGACATTATGAGACAAATCTATTTATGTTTTTTGAAAAACATCAAATTGTAATTACAATCAATTATATTATTTACAATATTTCAAATTTGAATTCTATACTTTGAATTTTGTACTTTCTAAATACAGTCCCAATGTGTGTTGTGTGCTCGATCATCATATGTGCATGCATACCTGATTGAACTTATTCTTGTCGAAAATATTGATTCACATTATCATCATTTCTTTCTTCAATATTTGTACGTTCTTGTTTCTTTCTCCAATAAATCTCTTTCCTTTGTTCGATTTGGCGAGTACCAACACGAGTGTGATCAAATTTTCTTTTGCGCAAACTTTTGTTTCCCATGAATTTTATAGTTATCTGTAAAAGATATGTTCAACAAAGACTTCACCTTGAAAAAATGTTTATCATTTATCTTTCAACATATAAATTGTTATTCCAATAAAAACTTGAACAAACATCAATTACCTTATTCAACAAAAATCAAAAAGATGATTCGAAACTTTGTTTAAGTCCTCTAGAAAACCATCATGTATCGATATTGATCAGTAATAGAAATTCTTTGAAATCTCTATCCCCGAGATTATATATATCTGTCCATACGATGAATTGTGTTAAATGTGTTCGACCAAAAGCCTATTTATACAATTTGGTGCAAAATGAAACGATACGACGTGTCTTTTCATTTTTTCCGACTGACAAAATTTGCTCAACGGTCTTTAGGCCAAAAGAAGGTTTTTTCGACCGAAAACCTTGGAAATCGTTCAGTTTTGATGATTTTCATTAGATTTTAGTCTTTTGGCAGAAATAATAGTTTTTTGGTCGAAATATTATTTTAGCCAAAAACATAAAATTGGGACTGAAAACAAAAACCAGATAATTTCTCTAAGCTTATCTGAACTTTGGAGGTTGCAGACTCGTGCAAAAACTGAGAATTTGGTTTCGAAAATGACACCAGCATTTCCAAAATTAAATCTACTTTCAATTCCTATAATGTGTTTTCATTTTATTTATTTTTATCTAATTTTATTTAATTTAAAATAAAAAACACTACATAATATTTTCAACAAACATTATGATTCGGTGAAATGAAATATCGATATCTCTAAAAATATATAGTGAAAAATTTGGAAAACAAATATATTCATAATCCTTAAATTGTTCTTTTCAAAAGGGTATATTTAGATTTTAGTTTTAAGTAAAAATTAAGATAGATACACGGTGTAGAAAAACATGTGTTTAAAATCTACAACGTTTTCATCTTGGTCAACTTCAAAAAAAATTAGAAATTATAATATTCATCTATTAGATTCAAAATTATAGTCATGATAAAATAGAGTCTATGTAGATTGTTACATTATATTTCATTTCTTAAAAACATAAGTTTAATAATATATACATTGTTATAGGAAAAAGTAACTCATTATCATTATGTTCATGTTTAAGGAACATAATGTTAAACAATTGTCAAATTGACATATCAAATCGTGATAAAAAAAAAATTGAAAAATAGTCATTGGAAAGCTGAAAAAAATCTTCACAAGTTTTGTTTTTACTGTAAAGTGAAATTCTAAATAAATAAAAAAAATACTTTTGTATGCTGGAAATTGAAGAACAAATACGGTTTTTTTTCTCATAAAACAAGCAAAAGTGTAACCCATCTTCATGATTTCACCCTGACAGAAGAAAATAAAAAAGAACAAGAGTTGATGGACATAGCCCCAAGCTAGGGGTGAATCACATATATCCTTTGTTATGGTTTCTTTGTGCATTATGGTTGTTTCATTGTTCACATGATTAATGCTTAGTGCACTGATGTATGCTTAGATGAATCTGATGTGATAAGTTTATTGATGAATAATATGAATGAATGCTAGATCTAACCTATGTGAATGTGCTTAGTGCTTGAATATACTAGATTTGTGCAAATAATGTGTTAATCTGTTGATTAGGTTTTACCTGCGTTGTAAATTAAGGATGAATACTAATGATCTATAACTGCTAAGTGTTATGTTAAGGTGTTACAATCACATATATATGTCCCAACTAATGTTATAGACATTGGAGTCTTTCAACCACCCATGTCTCTACCTCGTGTGAGACTTCATCTGCTTTGCAGGTGTTGCCGAAAGGGTCGGGAGTTAGCGTTTTATTGATGCATTGTTCAAGCAATGAACCCTGGGTCTGCCCCTGTGCCAACACATACCAAAATTGATTACACTACAGAAGGCCCCAAGATGGAAAATTTGAAGTATGGGGGGTGAACGGAACATTACCCTTATCAAAGCCTCCAGTAGTATCATTGTTCCCCAAGAGTGACAACACGGGACTAAGACACTAATGAAGGCCACCAAGGTGAAACAAGGAAAAATGAATAATTTCTTGAGCTTATGATCCATTATTCAACTTCAACCCATGATCCTCACTCCTATGCCTAATGCATTAAATATGACACTTTATATGAAACAAGGACTAATGTTCCTCATAATGTGCTAGACCAACTTCTTCCAATGAACCATGCTAATTGGGTGTGACGAGTTATGTTGATGAGGAGGGATGCATCTAAAGGGATGATGGGATGTTGCCTATGATATTGATCATCATCATCATCAGTACCATTGTCTTCATTGAGGTCCATGAGACATGATCTCCTCTAGTGACCCCTAGGTGAGAGGGGGTAACAAGGATGAGATGCATGTTTCTAAACAAGAGACATAATTGATTGGTTGAGCTCAATAAAATTGAGGTAATCATAATTCTCTCTTTGTGTAATGAAAAAGGAAAGTAATGCATCCCCATGAGGTTGTGTGGAGGGATTATATATGTTGTGTGGTAATATTGGCTTCCCTATCATTGTAAAAACCTAAAAACCCTCATTCTTCCAATTAAAATCATCCACTCAAAAAAATCTTCAAATAGTGAAGAAACATGGTTTGTAGGATATCCCCTGAAACTAGTGAACACATGTGCCCTTAAATATGGGATGAATCTATGGAATCTTAAATGAATGCGTAGAAATGTCCTTCAACAAAGTAAACCATACTAAATTAGAGATAAGCCCCTACAAACATAAATATATACAAAACAGAGGTTATGACAATTGATTATAAGAGGTATGCATCCCAACGACTATGGTTCTCAATTTATCTATTTCTCAATCGTGTCTACCATACGAAGGATTCAAACAATCTCAACAAGGGAAAAAGTGAGAAGAAGGATTCAAACAATCTCAACAAGGGAAAAAGTGAGAAAAATATACTACCTCAGTGTCAATTTATGCTTAATATAATATAATGACTTAATTTTTCACAATTTTAAAACTTCCCTTTATAAATAAATATGATAAGATATTTTCCAACCAATAAAATCCTTGTAAATGATTTTAGGTAAAAAAAAAATTATTAATAATGAAATAATAACTCTCTTCTCTTTCACTATTAATTCTATATCACAACCACTCTTTATTATAATAGTAATGTTTTCTTTAAATTTTACATCAATTATTGCATCCATCTTCCATTATAATAGTAGAACTTTCTATAAAATTAGCATCCATTTTTAATTGTAATTTTAGATACAAATATAATATCAATAAAACTGATATTTGTAAAACTTGTGTTATAATAGTAATGCTTTATTTAAATTTTACATCAGTTATCCTTGCATCCATTTTTAATTATAATAGTAGTGTTTTAGTTTTAGATACAAATATAATATCAATAAAACTGATATTTGTAAAACTTTCGTTATAATAATAATGTTTTATTTAAATTTTACATCAATTATCCTTGCATCTATATTTTTAATTATAATAATAGTGTTTTCTTTAAAATTAGCATTCATTTTTAATAGTAATTTTAGATGTAAATATAATGTTAATAAAATTGATATTTGTAAAACTCTAACTTTCAAACATAATATTCTTTTGGGTTAATTTGATTTGCTATATCAATAAGTTGTGCTTATTGAAAAATAAAATTTAGTTATAATAGTAGTATTTTAGTTTTAGATACAAATATAATATCAATAAAACTGATATTTGTAAAACTTTTGTTATAATAGTAATGCTTTATTTAAATTTTACATCAATTATCCTTGCATCCATTTTTAATTATAATAATAATGTTTTTTTTTAAATTAGCATCCATCTTTAATAGTAATTTTAGATGTAAATATAATGTTAATAAAACTAATGTTTGTAAAACTCTAACTTTCAAAGATAATATTCCTTTGCGTTAATTTGATTTGCTATATCAATAAGTTGTGCTTATTGAAAAATAAAATCATAAATGTTGCCTTGAACTAATATCACGTGGATTGTGCTTATTGCAATGTTGCTTTTAACTAATATCAATTGGATTGTGCTTATTGCACTGAGAAAGAAAACCATCAATGTTTCCTTGAACTAGAACTAATTTACCTTGGATGCCACAAAAAGATCTTTCACACAAACAAAACCCTTTTAAAAAAAAAATCCCTCACATAAACAAAATGAAAAAAGAATAACCATTTTCAACATGTATCATATAAACTATGTTCAATTTATAAAGAAGCGAGTAATCATCTTGTGAAACTATGTTCAATTTTCAAGGGAAGAACCATTTTGTGACTTTCCATGTGTATAATAAATTACATGCAATATTTCATAATTATAATTAATTAATTTTTTTTATTTAAAATTTAAAATTTTATAAATAATATGAATTTTATAAATTTTATATATATATATATAGAGTTTGAGTGGATATAATGGTTAAGAACATGTGTTTTCTTTTAAGAGGTTACAAGTTCAAATTTAGAGGTTGTAGGGTATGTATACCTTCGTAGACTTTACTAGTCAAATCCCTGATTAGTTTATTAATTTCAACATTTTATAGGAAGAAGATCAAATGATTAGTTCAATTGGTCTAGAGCCACAAGTGACTTTACCATTAGATATTAAATTTACTTGAAATTATTTAAAATGTTATTTTGATGCTAAAAAAAAATTAAATGAAACATTCTAAAATCACTGTAATTTTAATGACTTAAAAAATTAGAAATGATCTTCTCACACTGTGTTTTCCATAAAACTCAAGCTCATACAAATATTTTAAATTGAGATTCCATAAAATTTTAAAAACTAATATTAAATTTTATTTAAAATAATTAAATCTATTAAAATGCAAACCTTTCCCAAAAATATTTGGCAGGAAACATTTAGGACTCAAAAAGGATCATAGATAAATCTCAAATTAAAAGGGATGAATCTAACATTTTTATTTAGCATGTTATCTCACATTCGTATTGAACATTTTTGTTTATGTAGCATGTGAAGTTCGTATTGAAAATTTGTAGAGAACACGCAGATTTAGGGTTGGCGTTGGCGGGGAAAGGAGGAAGATTCAGGAGAACAAGAGAGGCGAAGAGTGCAATAGAAGAGGCAAACTGAGAATGTCACTAACGTCACAACCATTGCAGCTTTTTGTGCAACCAACTCCTGTGGTCAAAAAAGGATTTGACGACGTTTCGTCCGCCTCTCTTAACATTGAACTGTTCAAAGAATATGAAAAGGATAGCAAGAATGGTTGCTGCGGAAAACATCCCGGACAGAAGAATGAGTGGATTCGAAGAAATGTCACACCTTATCCGCCCATGCAAACAAATAACCGCAGTGAGAATCGCTTCATGAATGATGGCATAACGTCGTAATATGTTGTGTATACTACGTGTATGGTTGGGACGATCTATTTGTAGCTCGGGAATCTGTTCATTTCTGTCACGTACAACGTTCTCCGGAAGCAGCTGATTATTATGATAAATACTGATTGTCACGTTGATATTGCCATTGCCATTGTTGCTGAGCTGATATGCCATGATTAACCTAATTCGCCAAATAAAAGCATCGGATTAGTAACGCCGTGTAGCCAAGTAATCTTATTGATTGTATATAAATTGATACTTGGTGGCCAAAATGACAATTTAAGCTGAAACAATACTTGGAACGATATTCAACAGGGATGTATTCTTCAGATCCCCTAAATTAGAACCTATGAAAAAACCCTAAACCATTAAATTAATTAGACAGAAAAGAGAAAGGAACAAGGAAACGAACAACGAGGTTCGATGCCGAGATCGAGAAATTGATTATATTCGAATCCTGAAGTATTTCAGGCCTATACAGAACTAGTGACATGCTGCAAAACCTTACAATGCTCCATGGCTGCTTCAAAAACTGTGCTTAAAACACAAAATCTTCTAAAATAAAATATGTGAATAGCTATTGCAGGAAAGACATTGAAGAAGAAAAGTTCCATGTAAGATTTACATAATTAGCACCCGCTCATCCAACATTTCCCCAATCCAAACATACATGTGTGCCCTGGACTCTGAACTTTAACCTAACACTTTAATACGGCGTTGGCTAAACTTTTTGTTGGCTAAACGTGCTACTATTTTTTTTTTTTGTCGAAATAGGAGGATGTAAATTTGGACAAAATGGCTATTTTCTATTCTTTAAATTGCATTTCTGAATGCATAATGGTTATTTTCTATTGTTTAAATTGCATTCTGAATGCATAGATAGATTTAGTAGATTTAGTAGGCTAAAAAACCCATAAAACACTTAACTATACAGAACTAATGACATGCTGCATAACCTTACAATACTTGATAGCTGCTTCAAAAACTGTTCTTAAAACACAAAATCTTCTAAAATAAATATGTGAATAGCTTGCAGGAAAAGAGACATTGAAGAAGAAAAGTTCCAAAATAATCTTGTAAGATTTACATAATTAGCACCAGCTCATCCAACATTTCCCCAATCCAAACATACATTTGTGCCCTTGACTCTGAACTTTAACTTAACACTTCATTACAGTGTTGGTTAAACGTGCTGCCTACTTTTTTTGTCAAAATCCAGGGATGTAAATCTGAACAAAATGACTATTTTCTATTGTTTAAATTGTATTTCTGAATGCATAATGACTATTTTTTATTATTTAAATTGCATTTCTGCATAAATAGATTTAGTAGGCTGAAAAGCCCATGAAACACTTAACTATAGAGAATTAGTAACATGCTGCATAACCTTACAATACTGAATGGCTGCTTCAAAAACTGTGCTTAAAACACAAAATCTTCTAAAATAAAATATGTGAATAGCTATTGCAGGAAAAGAGACATTGAAGAAGAAAAGTTCCAAAATAATCTTGTAAGATATACATAATTAGCACAAGCTCATCCAATATTTTTCCAATCCAAACATACATTTGTGCCCTTGACTTTGAACTCTAACCTAACACTTCAATAAAGTCGTTGGCTAAATTTGTTATTTATGTTTTTTTTCGGAATCTAGGGATGTAAATCTGGACAAAATTACTATGTTCTATTGTTTAAATTGCATTTCTGAATGCATAAATGGATTCAATCGGTTGAAAAACCCATGAAACACTCAAATTATAAAAACTTAATCACTCAAATCTACAGATCCAATCTTTCTTCACCAAATTTCAAGCAAAATCAAACTAAAAAAATTACCAAAAAATTACCTAAAAAATAGAAAGTTTAGACTACGCTCTTCAATACAACCTGTTGACGCATACACATCTAAACTAGAGTAGAATCTAAAGACGAGTATGGGAATTACCTCTGAAGGAATTAAAACTGAAACGAAATAGAACAAGCGAACCAAGAAACTAGAACCAAAATGGAAAGGTGTAATGGCCACGACTTTATAAGCTCATGTTTCTTTCCGCACAGTACTATGATAAGCTCACGTTTGTACAGGGCTGTATTTGCTACGGTCGTTTGTTTTTCGGATAAGTGCAAGTTTGTACATGTTTCTTTCCGCGCAGTACTAGGGCGAATATTACGCACCCTTCGTAAGGGTTATAAAGTAAAAAATTGACATGATTTTTGTGATAGATTTCACGGATTATAAGGAGCTTTAATTGAATTCTTTTGTTCTAATTAATTGTTGAATTATTTGGGTTTAATCACGATATATTGTTCTAGTCAGGAAGGGTATTGTGGTTGGTGAATTGAATGAGATGTGGTTTTTTGGGCTTGTACAAATGTATAAGAGTGGGTAAGAAGTCATATGCATCTAGCATCTTGCTTCTAATCATTTGGCTACCATATGAATATATGTATTTTAAATAAGTACAATTAGTTTATGTAGTTGTTTGATAGAATTTGCTTTGTGCATAGTGCACTTAGATCTGCTATGTTGATGTTTTTTCTAGAAGCAAGTCAAGTCGGGTGGGGGCTATTACAAAAACTCTGTAGCTCAAAAATAGTCAAAGGTGAACTAGGAGAGAAGATGTTATGTTTTGAGGTTGTGTTGTTGTTTGATAGAGTTTGAGTTGTGCATAGTGCAGTGATTTTTGTTGTGTTGATGGTTTTTCCAGAAGCAAGTCAAGTGGGTCGGGACTGTTACAAAGACTGTGTGATCCGAAAGCAGTCAAAGGGGAGCAGAGAGAGAAGGTGTTTTTTTTAGGTTGTATTGTTCAATTTGTTTTTTTGGGTTGCTTAATGTGTTTATCTACATTGTCATATGTTATGGTTCAGAGAGACAAAGGTGTTCTAGATTTGCAAGTGTTGGGAGTGGCGAGTTCCAAGAGTTCTAATTTTTGTGTTGTGGTAATGTGTGTAATCCTCTGCATTGTATGTTATATGCCAGGGAAAATTAGGTCTTGATTCTTATTTTGCATTTCCTTGTTGTCAGGTTGTATTTTTCATTTTTTTTACAGTTGATTGATGCTATGGAGATAGTGCGGGTATAAAA
>ML780603.1:870341-904562 GCA_009831015.1 Picea engelmannii
CCTCTGCATTGTATGTTATATGCCAGGGAAAATTAGGTCTTGATTCTTATTTTGCATTTCCTTGTTGTCAGGTTGTATTTTTCATTTTTTTTACAGTTGATTGATGCTATGGAGATAGTGCGGGTATAAAATTAAGGAACAGATAATTATTTTGTATTTGTTGTAGAGAAATGTTGTTTTTAGTTTGGATGCATTTTCATATGGTGTTGGGGATTGTTTGGTTGGTGCATTGCAATGTATTCCATCTACTCTCTTTTTTTGGGGGGGGCATTAATTATAGTATAAGAAAGTATAGTTCAAAAAGATGGAATTTTTGCAGTTTGTCTGGAGGCTTTTGTTATGAACATATGGAAGAACTCGGTGTAACTATGTATTGTGCATATCAGTAGTGGTAGAGGAGTATCGTTGATACAACCAGAACTATGTGTTTTCAATGCTTGTAAGGAGAATTCATACAAGTTATGGTCGTGCAGTCTCGTGCATCCGCATGGTGAATTGTGATAGGGGATGTAATTTGTACGATATCCTAACGATTTCTCAGAGATCGATTTTTTTCAGATTTTCAAGAAAATGGTAGAGATTTATAACATGTGTGTTGTGTTAGAGGCATAGTTCTGCAGATGGAGAAGATATGGCTATTGTAAAACCTCCATCCAACCTCAAAAGTGGGCCACAAGTAAAAAGGCTTTTTCCTAGAAGATTGTCCAAAGGCAAATAGATCGTAGACCTAGGATTACCCCAAATCCAAAGGATGTCAATCTACTAAAATGTCTTTTACACATATATCAGATACCTTTTGAATAGAAATAGTCGTAATCAAAAACCATCGAGTAGTCTACAAATAAGAAGCACATTTTCTTGGCACTGCTTCTAGATGCACGGTGTTTGTTCCTAAATCAAAGAAAATCAATTTATTGTAAATCAGTGACCTAGTTTGCAAATTATGTCGGTTGTCACAATCACATATGTGAAGGTGCAGAAGTATAGAAATGTGGGAGGGTGACCTGTGCAAGTTCTTCGCACAAGGCTTAAAACCAAACTATCTTAAGTAGACCAAGTATAGTTGTGTGGGGTGCACGAGGATTCAAAATATACTGAGAGAATGTTTTCTCTATTATCAATAGACTTTCAACCCTTACGCTGAGAGTTCATGCCACTTATGCTCTAGCATTGGTAGATTTGGTTACATAGACACTTTTCCAATTGGCAAAGAGATGTCATCGGCACTTCCGCATATGCATATGTTGAACAACACTCGTACTTTGTTTATTTAGAACTTGGTCTATATTCAAATATTGCACAAAGATTTGATATGTCTGCTCTTTCCATACTATTGTAGTTATGCATTTGGCATCATGTTTGATAGTGTGTGCTCTATGCATAGTGTAGTTGGTTTCATTCAAATTTGCAATGGCATTGGTGTAGTGTTTAAGAAAACCAATTCTCTCTTATCAATTGTATTGTTGGATCAAATGGTTGAATGAAATATTCTTGATGTGCATCATATAAAAACATTTTTTTACTAGCAAATTATCCAAAGATAAATAGATCACAAAGTTGTGATTTCCCCAAGGCGAAGAGCAAGATGAAAATCCACCAAAATGTCTTTTACACATATATTCGCTACCTTTCGAATAGAAATAGCAATAATAAAAAACCACCGAGTGGTGCACAGATAAGTAGCACATTTGATTTGCAGTTCTTTTAGATGGGTGGTGTTTCCTCCTAAATTGGAGCAAATCAATTTACTATAAATCAGGGACCTATATTGCAAATTACATCACTTGTCACAATTAGGGATGCAGAACTATTGGAAATGCAGAGGTGTAGAAGTGTAACAATGTGGAACGATGAACAATGTGCGTTCTTCGCACAAGGCTTGAAAATAAACAATCTTAAGTGCACCAAGTATAGCTATGAACATATGGAGACACTCAATGTAGCCATGTCTTTCACACCTTGCTAGTGGTAGAGGAATATCGCTAGCACAACTAGTACTATGTATTTTTAATTCTTGTGCAGAGAATTCATGTCAGTTATTATTGTGCAGTTTGGCACCTTCTATTGAAAAATCTCTTTCGGACCTCAAAAGCACCTAAGTAAAAAAACTTTTGACTAGAAAATTATCGAAAGACCAATAGATCGCAGACATGGGATTACCCCAAATCCAAGAGCAGGATGTCAATCCATGAAAATGTGTTTTAGACATATATAGGCTACATTTCAAATAGTAATAAAAATCATCAAAAATCATCAAACAGTCTACAAATAAGCATTACATTTGCTTGGCATTGCTTCTAGATGCATGGGATTTCCTTCTAAAGTGAAGAAAATAAATTTATCATAAATAAGTGACCTATTTTGCAAATTATGTTGCTTGTCACAATCATGGATGTAGAAGTATTGGAAATGTGGAATTGTGGAAGTGTAGAAAAGTCGAAGGATGGTCGGCGCATGTTCTTTGTACAGGGATTTAAAATACACCATCTTAAGTAGGCTAAGTATAGTTGTGTGAACTATGCAAGGATTCAAAATAGACTGAGTGAATTCTTTCTCTATTTTCAGTCCTTGTGTGGGATTTTATACTTTCGAGCCTTGCACTGAGAATTCATGCCACTTATGGTTTTGCATTGTTAGAATTGGTTGCATAGTGTTGGAAGCAGGCTGAATCAGATAGGAAGGTTATTTTGGGAAGAAAGGCATGCACAAGGAAAGCAACAACTTGAAGGAAGAGAATCATGCACGCATGCATAGAAGATCTAATGACATTAGGGTTAGAGTTTGTGTAATACATTGTAATGACTGATGAGCCAAGAATAGATATAAATAGACAACTAGGAGGTCTAGGCGGGTTAGTGTCGGTTGTTTTTTTTGTTATGTGTTACTAGCATGAGATAAAGTAACAGATCGGTAACATGACTGTAATATGATACCTTTTTTTAAGTTGTTGAGTTGTAGGAGAGAATAGTAGCTAGACCTTGAGGGTTAGATCGCAGGTTGAGGAGCCTGGTGGGATCTAGTCAGCCTCGTAAAGGTTGAGGGGTATGTTTGATGAATGTATGAATGAAGTCGTAGTGCACGCGGCGCCATATGAGACAAAACCATAATAAAAGAACGAGAGAGCCAGATATTTGTTGACGTAGCCCAAGGGGGGTGAACCACGTTAAAAGCTATGTTATGTAATTGAATGTTTTCCTCTCTTTACTGTCTATGAGTAGATGTTAGAATGATATATGAATGAGCTAATGAATCTGATTACATTACATGCATGAGTGGGAATAAAAATATATTGCCTTAATATTTAGAAATGATTCAAAGCATGCAAGTCACAGATCCTCATTTAGTCCTGGACTACAAGAATTTGTGTATTGCAGTCACCCATTAAGACTATCTCGAGTGAGACTGCGCAGTGCACTCTGTGTGTTCATACTGCAACTTTTTCAAGTTAGTAGGCCATGATGACAAAGATTGTAGAACCATGGATTTGATGAGAGAAAGGACATCAGATGCATATAGGGTGCAGGCAAAAATGATGACCGAAAAATCCACACCTCAGTTTAACTAGGTACCAGCGCCATATAACATTGCACAGCCACAGTATAATACTGCGCGACAACCATATAATACCGCACAACCACAGTACAACACAACAATCCCTAGTACAATATCACGCAATACAATCAGGTGCCTCAGTATAACGCGTCATGAGGGGATCAAGCTGGCTATAGAGGTGGAGGAAAAGAAAGAGGAGGCTTTGGAAGAGGTAGAGGACCAGTAGTATGTCACAACTGTCAACAACCAGGACATTATGCAAGAGAGTGTCCACTTCCACCAGCGACATGTATGTATTGTCATGCATCGGATCATGATACGAAAGAATGTCCTACGTTATTAGGGAAGATCCATGAAAAGAGGAATCAAAACAATCAGAATGTTGAATGGATTTCAGAAAAAGTGAGGGATGAAGGAAGAAACATCAACATAGTTACATGCAGAGGAGCTAAAACAAGGAACGACACAGTACTCAAAGATCCATTACAACACCAATGGGTGAAGAAGAATATCGAACCAAGGAAGCAGTTCAACGCATAGAATGAGAAGGAAACATTTAATCAATCCAGACAAGAATTTTTTAAGCCTAACATTGTATCAACCTAAACCGCGCAACATAGTAAAGACGTGCCATAATACAAGATGCCTCGATCATTGGATCATACCAAATAAATGCAGTCCATGGGACAAGTAAGTACAATCAAAGGCTTTTTACAATCATGTGTAAAATTACTAAATGATCCATCCTCTGTCAAAATATTACAAAATATATTAGAGAGATGTAGCATAGAGACAAAAGGAAAACTAGAACAAAAAACAGTCAATCACCTACACACAAGGAGAAGAACAAGTAGCGAGTTCATGTTTAATGCCAACATTGGAGATTTCAACATGGGATATATCATATTGGATCTACGATCTGAAGTCAATGTATTACCCAAGAAGACAAGGAAATGTATGGGAGAGCCCACATTAGGATATTCACCCGTTTAGCTGAAATTGGAAAATCAACACAAAGTTCTACCAATTGGGAGATTGAAAGGAGTAATAATAGACTTGGATGGAGTGTGTGCTAAAGTTGACTTCGAAGTAATAGAGATAGTGGATGACACAACACCATATCCAGCATTACTAGGCTTGGATTGGGAGCTTGATAATCATGCCATAATCAAATTAAAGACACGAAAAATGACCTTCGAGTTAGGAGAATACAGGTTCATTGCACCATTACACCCTTCAGAAGGGGAAAGGTTTGTAGAGCCTACTTTCCTAGACTTAGAAGAAATCAACCAGTTGTATAGAACAACTACACGAGATGAGGATTATGTAAACCCAACTGTAGATGGGATACTCAATTGGTGGAGCATTACTTCATGTGTGTTAGACTCAGATACGGTTTTAAAGAACTAACAACAAAGGCTACATGAAGTTTCTACAAGAAGATGCGCAAGAATAGACCACATAGTAAGATGGGTAGGTACGAAGATAAGGGAACCACCCAGTTTCCATGGGGTAAACAATCTAGAATCATTCTTGACACATTACGAAGATGAAGTGTTAGAA
Source organism: Picea engelmannii (assembly GCA_009831015.1). Taxonomy (NCBI): domain Eukaryota; kingdom Viridiplantae; phylum Streptophyta; class Pinopsida; order Pinales; family Pinaceae; genus Picea; species Picea engelmannii. Next base: position 875,457 of record ML780603.1, read on the forward strand.
AATCAGAGTCTCTTAGCACTAGATATAGCACTCAAGGCCACACCTGCAAGATGGGGCACACACAAGAAAACAATCAAGGACTGGTACCAATGTAAGTGGTTACTGCACATACAGTTTGGTGCAGAACAAAGAAGCAACAAACAGCAAAAATATGATGGACAGGGGCACCAGTGGAACACTTGGAGAAGTGAAAAATGCTAGGAAAATGACACCCCCAGAGGAACGGCCTCATCATTTTGTACACACCTTAGAGGGCATCCTAGAAAACTGGTATACGGACCAGGAACTATGCAAAGGAACTAGAAGCTAGACAGTACTACAACAGAACTTTACAGTCACTTTCTCATTTGAACATGAGAACCCCAACATAGATGCAGAACTTAAACAAATAAGAGGGGTGATATTCATTAAGGAACCAAAATTCAAACTCATAATAGAGGAACAATAGCAAAACAGATAGACAGTGAAAGAACTATTGTCATGCTACCATGTGCAGGAAAAAGTACCATATGAAGATGATCTACGTGACATTCAGATTGAGGAAGATGAAGGCAAAAGAGAAGTGGAAGGTACACCTCTAGAATCAAAAATATTTTTTGTGTCAATCAAGGTAAAGAATGTCAACATTGGGACCACTGAGAATCCCAAACTAGCCAGCATTGGAGACTACTGGGATGAGAAAACAGTGGAAATCATAACAGAGTTACTAGGCGAGTACAGCAACCTGTTCCCCACAACGTTCACAGAAATGAAGGGCATAGTAGGAGAACTAGGTGAAATGAAGATACCACTCAAAGATGAGGCAAGACCGATCAGACAACAACCATACAGACTAAATCCAATATATAAGCAAAAATTCAAAGTTGAGATCGATAGGATGCTCGAAGCTGGAAGCATAGAACATGTGGAAGAATCAGACTGGATAATACCGATGGTAGTTCAGGAGAAAAAACAAGGCGGGATAAGAATATGCATCGACTTGAGGAAGTTGGATGATAGGTGCCTACATGACCCATTCCCTACACCCTTCACAGATGAGGTGTTGGAGAACATAGGAGGACAGGAAGTTTATTCATTCACCGATGGATTTTCAGGATACCATTAGATCAAGATAGCATCGAAAGACAGATACAAGACCACTTTTGCTATAGAATGGTGATCCTACTAGTACACGATCATTTCATTTGGAATGAAGAATGAACCAACAATATTTTCCAGAGTAGTCATAGCTACATTTAAATAATTTATCCACCAGTTTCTAGAGGTATATTTGGATGATTGGATAGTATACATCATGTTGAAGGATCATGTAAAGGTGTTGCGGATAATGTTAGAAATATGCAGGCAGTGACAAATATCATTAAACATCAAGAAGTGCATTTTTGGAACACCGTTTGGGATACTATTGGGCCATATAGTATGCAAGCAAGGTTTACTAGTAGATCTGACCAAAATTACAGTAATCGTTAACTTTCCACCACCAAAAAGTTCATCAACTAAGAGCGAAATTGGGACACACAAGGTACTAAATAAAAATTATAAAAGGGTACGCATAGATTATCGCCCCAATGGAGAAACTGTTAAGGAAAGATACAAAGTTCCACTGGAATGAGGAGTGTAAACAAGGTCTAGATACACTGAAAGAAAAGATGGTAACTGTGCCAATACTAGTATTCCCATACTAGGAGAAGACATTCCATGTACATGTAGATGCATCGGCCATAGCACTTGGAGATATTTACGGTGCAACCAAGAGAAGGAGAATTGGATCACCTTATAGAATTTGCTAGTCGAAAAATGTTAGAATCGGAACAGAACTACAACACTACATAGAGGGAAGGCATAGTTATGGTCTGCGTGCTTCAGAAGTTTAGACACTACTTATTGGGGAAACATTTCAAGATGTTCATGGACCACTCAGTGCTCAAATACCTAGTCAACAAGCCAGTGTTGGGGGGGAGAATTTGCATATGGATAATGTTGTTTCAAGAATTTGATTTTGAAGTAATAGTCAAGCCAGGGAAGTTGAATGCAGGACCTGATCACCTGTCAAGGATCACGAACGGGGAGGAACTTACCAATTTAGAGGACAAATTTTCGAACGCACAGTTATTTTCAGTCCAGATCACCGACGAATACTTCATAGACATCATCAGTACTTGAGTACAGGAAATGTGCCATAAGAATATAACACCATGTAGAAGAAAAAACTAGTAGTCTGGGCTGCAGACTATCAGCTGATTGCATGACACTTATACAAAATGGGTGCATATAGCATCTTGAGAAGATGTGTACTAGAACATGAAATACCAAGTATTTTAGTAGAATCCCGTGAGGGAATCGCATGAGGACATTACGCAGGAAAATCTCCAATTTGAATCCAAGCAACCCCTGAGACCAAGAGTTATGCACTACATGAAAGGTATTCAAAGGGAAAATGTGTTTTCGATCTTTACAAGCCTTTCATTATTTTATAAAATATATATTAGGATTTAGGCTCAATGATCCCAATCTCCAATTTCAAGTCCAAGAATCCAAGTTCGAGTCAGGGTATGGACCACAAACTAAGCCCACATAGAGCACAAGTGTCAAAGAAGGTAAAGGATGCCAAGGGAGGATCCCACAATGGAGCATAAGTGCACAACACGTCAATGTAGAGTGAATACACCTACGTATATAAATTACAGAAGCAACTTTTTTACCATACATATGGGATATTTCCCGTTGCATAAAATAGGGTGCCCATTCAAATGTTAAATATTGAGAATGCACAGGTTTCGGGGCAAGCATTCTATCTATGGATCTAAGTACCAAAAACCAATATTGGATTCAAACGCCAAGTGTTCAGTAGTTCTGATGGAGGTTGCCCAAGGATGCAGAGTCAAATGACAAGGGTTGAAAGGATGTGCTAACAACTATTGATTGCATCCAAAGAGCTTGTGAAGGATCCATCTCGTGATTTCCTATTATTATTTCTATGTGAAATTTAGAATCGTTCACTTTGAAGGGGCATATTGGTCATTGTGGCACTGAGAATGGTCTTTCTTGGAGTCAAATTGAAGAATGGTCTTTATTTCTTTGTTTTTAGTGTAGTCACATGGGCCCTAGAAAAAAATATGTGTGGGAGCTTACGGAACTCCATTATGCTGCTCAGTTTGGATTTTATGCCCCTGGACCAAATTCTTGACATCTCCCTGAATGTCTTGAGGAGGCAAGTTGCAAATCACGATAAAACTCAAAATGGGACTTGGATGGAAAAATCATCGATTGCATTGGATCTAAAGCACTGGGTTTCATCTAGTGTGGCCCATCTGTTGTCATTTTTTTTCCAGGGCAACCTTTTGTTGGAGGATATTTGTCACTAAGGTTTTTCTTAGGATTATTACATATGTTTTCCAATTTAACACCTTGTTACATTTTCTTATTACATTTTCTTAGGTATTTCAAGGAAAGGAAAGGCATGGCAAGGCAAGGCAAGGAATGGCATGGCATGGCAAGGAAATACAAGGCATGGAATGGCAAGGCAAGGCATGGCATGGCATGGCATGTGAAGGCAAGGTAAGTAAAGTGAAGGAAAGGCATGGCAAGGTAAGGAAAGTGAAGGTAAGGCAAGGTAAGGCATGCTAAGGTAAGGCAAGTGAACACAAGGCATGGAAAGGTAAGGCAAGGAAAGGCAAGGAATGGCATGGCATGGCTTGGAAAGTGAAGGAAAGGAAAAGCATGGAATGGAATGGAAAGGCAAGGCATGGCATGGCAAGGCAATGCATGGCATGACATGGCATGGAAATTGAAGGCAAGGCAAAGCATGGCATGGTAAGGAAAGGTAAGGCAAGGCATGGCATGGAAATGCATTGCTTTCCATGGCATGGCATGGCATGGAAAGGCATGGAATGGAAAGGAAATATAAGGCATGGCATGGACAGGCATGGCATGGAAAGTGAAGGAAAGGCAAGGCATGGAAAGGCAAGGCATGTCATGGCATGGAAAGGAAAGGAAATATATGGCATGGCGTGGAAAGTGAAGGGAAGGTAAGGAAAGTGAAGGCAAGGCATGGAAAGGTAAGGAAAGTGAAGTTGAGGCAAGGCAAGGCAGGGCATGGCATGGCAAGGCATGGCAAGTGAAAGAAAGGAAAGGCATGGCATGTCAAGGCAATTCAAGTGAAGGAAAGGTAAGCAAAGTCAAGGAAAGTCAAGTCAAGGCAAGGTAAGGCAAGGTAAGGAAAGTGAAGGAAAGGCATGGCAAGTTAAGGTGAGGAAAGGCAAGGTAAGGCATGGCATGGAAAGGGAAGGCATGGCATGGCATGGCATGCTAAGTGAATACAAGGCAAGGCATGGCATGGCATGGTAAATCATGACATGGCATGGAAAGGCATGGCATGGCATGTTATGTGAAGGTGAAGCATGGAAAAGTAAGGCAAGGCATGGAAAGGTATGGCATGGCATGGAAAGGAAATACAAGGCATGGCATGGCATGGAACATGAAGGCAATATAAGGCATGGAAAGGCAAAGCATGGAAAGTGAAGGAAAGGAAAGGCATGGAATTTCAATGAAGCAAGATAATAATACCATAACAACCACCAAAACGAAGCCAAAATTTCAATAATTCATACATCTGAAATATTTGTTCAAATATTCCTTTTACATACCTATCGTCATTCAAGTAGACCATCGGGATCACTTCTAATATTGACGTTCTCCATTAACTTTTCATGCTCAAAGTAAGGAAAGAAGTAGCGTACCTTTGATGAGTTCTTACTTGGAATTTTTTGTATTTGAAGGTTTGTACCAACAACCAAGTTCATAAAATGGTATACAACTTGACCTAGTTTATAATATTGAAATACATAACCACCTTTCTTCAGGGTTCTTTTATCATGTGTTAGATATTCTCCTTTAATAACCATCAACCCAATCGAAAATTCAATTCTTTCAGATTTTTTTATTGATCGCATGAGGGACTTCTTTCCCTATAAGAAATGTGCCCTGCAAAAAATGGAGTGCCAACATGTGAGTCCACTAAATGACCAAAGCATAAAACATTTATGCTAGTTATTCAAAATTTAATAGTAGGTTTCAACAAACCTGGCAGTACGAGATCTGAGACATGATCATAATCAGTTGAAATACTTGATTGGTCCTCCTCCAACTGGGATAATTCCATAGTTATACGTTGACCAATGGGGAGTGATACATTATCCCATCTATCAACCCACTATTTCTATTCACAATCATCCCATTCATTACTACTACATGGACCACAAAAACAAGAGAGTTTTCTCATCCATATTTAAACTATTGCATTGTAGGATGTTATAAATGAATGGAATCCACGAGTTCCCTGGATTGTTTTGCATTCATACCACTATGATCAAACTACATTGGTCACCTCCAAAAAATATCTATGTACATGTCATATCTTGTGTGGTTGGTCTTCATGGGTTCTTGTTCCCTTTCCCATTACTAAAGAACACCATTCAACAATGGATTTGGTATCTCGAATGAGAGAAGTAGTTGTGAACTTAATTTATTGCATGTGTACCACTCTTTTTATGCATGCACCTATTTTATCATGCTCCCCTTTCCCATGCACAGACTCAAAATAGATCCAAATGTGTGGTACCTTGAGTTTTTTGTGCAACATACACAACCATTGAAATACATGGGCATTTTTGAGTTGGCCTGTGCAAACATTTGACCAAATCCAAAGTTGATCCATCTGTATGTTCTTATCCTTAAGGTGATTGTAAAACAACTGAAAGAAATGTTGTGCGTAGGCTAATTCATGGCACTGATCATTGATTATGTAGAAGTGACACTCCTTCAATATAACTTTGTTTTTGTTAGGATATTTAGAGACTTAGGAGTTAGTTAAGATCTACTTGGTCTATTGTGTCGTTAGGTAAATGTGTGTTTTATAGTGTGTTTATTTAGTATGCATTAGTATGCATTTGTAGTTAGGAAATCTGACGGTCACGATATGTTCCCGACATAGAGTGATCTGACGGATCATACCCTCCTCGATCTTAACGGCCATTGATTTGTGGCTTAACACCCGATTGGTCCATGATCTCTATTTAAAGAGCATGGAGGTTCATTTGCTGATGATCATTTGTGAGAAACTCTCTTGTAAAATCTCTCTGTAATTTTTTTTTTTGCATTAATAAACTACTCCAAGTGGTCGCATTGGTTGGGGCCGTGGATGTTTCCCCATAGGGGTTTTACCACGTGAAAACATCAGTGTGTTAATCTTTGATATGGTTATGTGAGTGGTTACTAAAGGTGTTCGTCCTCTTTTGGAATACCTGTGTTGTCGAACATGGTATCAGAGCATGTTTGAAGACCTGCTTCTATTATAGTTCAAGACCATGAATCCGAGTTGTCTCATCTCTATTTTCTATCATTTTCATACATTTCTGGGCTGAGACGACTGTTCCATTGCATCCAGAGAACTCATTTCATTCAGGAACACTTTTTCGTTTCACTCGAAAAGGTTTCTGTTTGCCCAAGATATGACCATTACAGTCAGATCCGGAGGTATAAAACCTAAATACGCATGTTTTAAATTTCTGCAAAGTTTTATTTTGGTTTTATTTCAGTTTGTATTGTTTTATTTCTGGGTTTCTACTTTTTTATATCTATGTATGTTATTTTCCCCGTGCCCTATGCAATCTCAGCAAATCAGAAACAGATAGGAAAAGGTGCATCTTCCGGGTAAGATAACCGAGATCTAACCCTTGTTGTCATCGAGAAGCGAAATTTTTTCCTTGTGTGAAAAGAGTTTTTTTTTAAGCACACTCTCCAAGGTCATCTTCCACAACAACAAAAACACCCCCAATCCTCCTTCTGAACATTACAATATGTTTTTCTATACCATTTGGTTAAAACTTGCCTTATTAAGTAAGAGGTCTTGAGTTCAAGTCTCTCTTTTGTTACTTTTTTAAAAAAAACGTTCATGCTAAAATTGTAAAGTGTATTTCACTTCAAGTATAAAAGTGAATCACTATAAGTAGCTTTAATATTTTATTTTAGAGTTATTTATTTTGCATGCATCTTTTCTGTTATAAATTAAGTTCATTGTAAAAGTGACCATTGCTTCTCTTTATAAAAGTGGGTCACTTCATAAAGCAACTTACACTATCAAGTGGTCAGTTGGTTACCGTTTATGCATTTTTTTTAAAGGGCATAACTCTCACATCGGAAGTCCATTTTCAGTGCTGTTTTTTTTAAAACCACATAACTTTTCAAGATATTTGTTGACAAAGTGTCCTCAGACACGTAATTTTATTAATAAGGAAAAATTGATTACAATCTAGAATTCATAATCTACTCCTTCAACTCACTTGAAGAGGGACCTAGTTTATATAGCTTAACTCTAAACTAAAAACTAGGAGAACAACCAATCACATAATCACATGAGTATGATAGGTATCCTTTACATAGAAGATAGGTGTCCTTATCCTAACAAACTAGAATAAATTAATTTCTAAAAAACTTTATACTAGAAAATACTTAGACTATAGAACTTTAGGATTATGAGGCTAACCATCCCCCCTTTAATCCATAATTTCATTTTTACAAAGACCAAGTTCATCTATGAACTTAGTGAACTTTATTCTACCAAGAGGTTTGGTAAAAATCTCTGAAGTTTGATCTTCAGACGGACAGAACTGAGGCTTGATGATGTCTTTGATGATGAGCGATCTGATGAAGTGGTACTTGGTATCGACATGTTTGGTATTTGAGTGAAATACCGGATTCTTGGCCATCTTTATTGTTGATTGACTGTCGATCAATAAGGTAGTTGGTGATTTATGAGTTTCACCAAGATCCTGTAAAATTCTGCGTATCCATACAATCTCACATGTTGCTTCCCAAGCTGATATGTACTATGCCTCTGCTGAAGAATTGACAATTGTTGTCTTCTTTTTACAATTCCAAGATACTATTGTTGAACCCATATTCATTAAATAACCTGAAGTGGATGTTCTATCATCAATGTCACCTGCAAAATCAGCATCTGAATATCCAACAAGTGTAAAATTTGTGTTCCTTTTGTAGAGAAGACCTAAGTCTTTTGTACCTTGAATGTATCTTAGTACCCTTTTTTCTGAATTCCAGTGACTTTCCCTTGGTTCTTGCATAAACCTTGAAAGTATACTGACTGAATATGACAAATTTGGTCGAGTATTTGTCAAATAAATGAGACTTCCAACCAATTGCCTATACTTTGTACTGTTTACCAATTCCCCCCCTTCAAATTTTGAAAGTTTCAATTTATGCTCCATGGGGGTAAGAGAAGGTTTACAATCTTCCATGCCAATTTTTTTTAACAAATGAGTGGCATAATTAGTTTGACTGAGGAATATTTGGTTAGGATGTTGAGAAACTTCAACTCCAAGATAATAATGAAGTGTTCCTAAATCAGTCATTTTGAACCCTGCTTTAAGTTCTTCCTTAACCTGTTTGATGTGAGCTTCATTATTTCCTATTATGATTAATTAATCAACATAGAGTACAAGTATCACCATGTTCTTATACTGCATTAGAAAATACAATGTATCATCTAATGCACTTTGTTGAAAACCCACCTTTCATAGGTACTCATCCATTTTTGCATACCAAGCTCGAGGAGCTTGTTTCAAACCATATAAAGCCTTCACAAGTTTGCAAACTTTATGTTCTTGTCCTTTTTCTTCAAAACCTTGTGGTCGAATCATGAAAATATCTTCTATCTGAAATGGAGCCTATGCGTGAAGCCTTTGTCCCGAAGCCGTGACCCTGAACCATTTTTCCATTGTTGAACCTGTGGAAAAAGCCGTGTTTGTTTTTTCTGTTGGTTGTGTGGCCATGCAATGCTGGACTGCATGGAAGGTTTGTTGGCCTATGAGCGATTCTCTCCAAGCGATAGAATGCACAGAGGAAGGAGAGAACTCCTAGAAGGAACCCTGTAGCTGCCACAGAGCTCAAAGACTTTTGGTCCGGTCTGTTGTTGTAACCCAAGGCAAGGGAGGTTAGTAGTCGAAGGACTGTCCAAATGACAGAGAAGGTGTATACTCCTGGGGTGGAACAGGCATGTGGGGAATGAGGGTCTGTGGGCAGTGAGCGTGGGTGGTTCCTGGGAGATAATCCCTTCCTATGGTTGTATGTTGTTTTCCTTGTAACCTCATCCTAGCCTAGGATTCCTTGTCTTAGGGTGGAGCTTAGTCCCAGCTCGGGGGTTACCCACTGCTAAGCTGATGAGGAGTGTGGTTTAAGGCTAGGAGGTTCGTCGAAGGCCTGCACTTGGTTGGTGGATTCTACCATTGTTAAAAGATAAGTATCTGATTATGTTTTAATCATGTTTTGCATGACTCTGTTGCTTATGTTATCATGATTTTTGTTGTGTATATGAATTAATATGAAACGCTATTGATTGTTAATTATGGCAGTAACTCGTATGAATACTTTGTGTAGAATGTGTTTAACTTGTTTTAAATGCATGTGATTAATTATTAGTGAGAATGTTGTTATTCCGCATAGTAACACCTACATAGTAGTGATTGAAAGGGGTGCTACAGCAACCCACATACATACACAATTATGCCCATTGCAACTTGCATATTTGTGATTCACCTTTGTGCAACCCAAATACATGCGCGACTATGCCTTCTGCAACCCACGTACATATGCAATTCCTCCCACTGCAACCCATGTACAAGTGCAAAAAACTTGTACGGACACCTCTGTATAATTTTCTCCCTACGACTTATCTTCCTCAAGGCCAGATTTGCCACCCTAGCAAAATTTCCCTTTGCTGAAATCACCAATCCTCCTAGCATAAGTGCAGACTCACTTATGTTAACTCCATCCTTGTCTCCACACACACTACACTATATGAAATGTCACAATGACTTGTCTCCTTTTTATACAATCCTCATGGGTCACCATAGAATCCCCTCCAGAAGTCAACATCAAATTAGGCTTTCTCAATGGGTGTGAATCCCCTACAAAAACCCACAAATCCCATCACCAAATCCATGAAGCCCCATCTTCATTCGATGGGCGTTTTCACCCAAATGAAATTGTGATGTGGTGTCGACGATGATTCCTGCATGCCCAACAACTAGGTCCATGTGATAATACCTGCTCGCAGTTACAAAAATCAACAAATGCTTGAGATACCCTTTCCTTGGGAGTGTGTGTATTCCAAACCCCTTTCTTTCCTTTCGATATTCATTTTTTGCATTGCAAGTCCCCTTTTTCAGGTTTCAAGCATCTTATTCTTTCTTTTTTTTTCTTGGGATTAAGTCCTTTTATTTGATCTGCAATTAACACATTAGGACTAGGGGTGATATCGTCATAGTGAGGGGGTAGAGCTCAAGCTGGTCTTTGGCTTTTGAATTTGACCATTCATTATCCCATATTTCTTTCTTTCTTTTATAACATTCTTTCTCTATTTAGTTTTTTAATAGAAAATGTATCAACCTCAACATTCTATCCCTTCTTCTCAAAGGAAGACGAACCACGTGCCTTTTTTGTGTACATGTAAGAGCCATACCAAAATTTATGACACTACAGAAGGCCCCAAGATGGAAAATTTTAAGTATGGGGGGTGAAAGGTATATTACCCTTATCAAAGCCTCCAGTAGTACCCCTGTTCCCCAATAGTGACAACACGAGACTAGGACATTAATGATGGCCACCAAGGTGAAACAAGGAAAAAAGAATAACTTCTTGAGCTTATGATCCATTATCCAACTTCAACCCATGATCCTCACTCCTATGACACTTTATATGAAACAAGGACTAATGTACCTCATAATGTTCTAGATCAACTTCTTCCAATGAACCATGCTAATTGGGTATGATGAGGCATCTAAAGGGTTGATGGGATGTTGCCTATGAGAATATTGATCATCATCATCAGTACCAGTGTATTCATTGAGGGCCATGAGACATTATCTCCTCTAGTGACCCCTAGGTGAGAGGGGGTAATAGGGGTGAGATGCATCTTTCTAAACCAGAGACATAATTGGTTGGTTAAGCTCAATAAAATTGAGGAAATCATAATTCTCTCCTTGTGTAATGAAAAAGGAAAGTAATGCATCCCCATGAGGTTGTGTGAAGGGATTATATATGTTGTGTGGTGACATTGGTTTCCCTACGTTGTAAAAACCTAGAAACCCTCATTCTCCCAATTGAAATCATCCACTCAAACAAATCTCTAAATATTGAAGAATCATGGTTTGTAGGATATCCCCTTAAACTAGTGAACACATGTGCCCTTAAATATGGGATGAATCTATGGGATCTTATAAATGCGTAGAAATGGCCTTCAACAAAGTAAACCATACTAAATTAGAGATAAGCCCCTACAAACATAAATATATACAAAAACGGAGGTTATGAAAATTGATATATAAGAGGTATGCAGCACAACGGATATGGTTCTCAATTTATCTATTTCTCAATCTTGACTACCATACGAAGGATTCAAACAATATCAACAAGGGTCAATTTATGCTTTCAAAATATATTTCCACTATTGTTGATAGTGTGTTGATTTCTTTCCTATCAATCCATCACCTAATACCTATAACATCTCCACAATACCTATAACCCCCCCAACTCCTTGCACCCCCTCCTCCCCCTCGATATCTATAAATTTGTGTCAATTAAAAAATACCTCTTGACCTTTAATACAAAAAATATAATGACTTAATTTTTCACAATTTTAAAACTTCCCTTTATAAATAAATATGATAAGATATTTTCCAACAAATGAAATCCTTATAAATGATTTTAGGTAAAAGAAAAAATTATTAACAATAAAATAATAACTCTCTTCTCTTTTACCCGTAATTTTATATCACAATCACTCTTATTATAATAATAATGCTTTCTTTAAATTTTACATCAATTATTGCATCCATCTTTAGTTATAGCATCCATTTTTCGTTATAATAATAGTGCTTTCTTTAAAATTAGCATTCATCTTTAATTCATCTTTAATTGTAATTTTAGATGAAAATATAATTTCAATAAAACTAATATTTATAAAAATTTTAATTATAATAGTAATGCTTTTTTTAAATTTTACTTTAATTCATCTTTAATTGTAGTTTTAGATGAAAATATAATTTCAATAAAACTAATATTTGTAAAAATTTTAATTATAATAGTAATGCTTTGTTTAAATTTTACATCAATTATTGCATTCATCTTTGATTATAACAATAGTGCTTTCTTTAAAATTAGCATCCATCTTTAATCTTTAATTGTAGTTTTAGATGGAAATATAATGTCAATAAAACTGATATTTGTAAAACTTTTATTCTAATAGTAATGCTTTATTTAAATTTTACATCAATTATTACATCCATCTTTCGTTATAATAGTAATGTTTTCATCCATCTTTCTTTAATTGATATAATGTCAATAAAACTGATATTTGTAAAACTCTAACTTTCAAAGATAATATTCCTTTGCGTTAATTTGATTTGCTATATAAATTGGATTGTGCTTATTGCATTGAAAAAGAAAATCATAAATGTTGCATTTAACTAATATAAATTGGGTTGTGCTTATTGCATTGAAAAAGAAAACCACCAATGTTGCTGTGAACTAATATCAATTGGATTGTGCTTGTGCTTATTGCACTGCGAAAGAAAACCATCAATGTTTCCTTGAACTAATTTACCTTGGATGCCACAAAAAGAACTTTCACATAAACAAAATGAAAAAAAAAAAAAAAATCCTTCACATAAACAAAATGGAAAAAAGAATAACCATCTTCAAAGGATCATATAAACTATGTTCAATTTACAAGGGAGAACCATTTTTTGACTTTCCATGTGTATAATAAACCACATGCTATATTTCATAATTATAATTAATTTATTTTTTATTTTAAATTTAAAATTTTAAAAATAATATGAATTATATATATATAATGAAAAGATGTTTTTAACATTTTATAGAAAGAAGTGTAAAATTTCAGATCCCAACTTAGTTTCAGTCTCGCTGATTTTTCAACGAATATTTGATGCCCAAACCCAGTTTTATAACGGTAAATAAAACTCAGCAGAAATTAATTTTCAGAACTGAAACATGAGGATTGTGAACTTCGTTTTTAATGTAGAAATAAAATATCAGCAGCACATAAACTCAGAAAATTATAACACAAAGATTTTTTGTCTAACAGTGACCCTGGAAAAACCCACAAGGGGAAAACCAGTGAGAGAGGGAGATTTTTATTATTTAGGAGCTTCAGAAAAATTATGTTACATCATGTTCATCTTTAGAAATTTAATGACAAACTTATCTCGATAACCGTGCCAAGTTGAAATAATGTAACTGCAAAGAGTATTCTTATTATTATTGATATTTTATTTATAGGATCAATCCCCATTGTGGATTGATCATGTCGGATACTGTAATAGGACCAAATCCCCTTTTGCGGATTGGTCAATAGACAATTATAATAGGCAGAATAAGAAGTCGACCCTAGCAGTTAATAAGAAGACCCAGAAATATAATAAAGGTGGGTTTACCTACCCAGATGAAGAAGTCGGCCCTACCAGTGAAGAGACACTTCACACGTGCTGGACCTTGTATAAATAAAGGAGGCTAGCGCCTCATTTGATCACAACTCACTTGCTCAGTTTGAGAGACAAGTTCTGATCTATTACCGACAAAGGAGAGAGAGAGTGGTGCATATCTTTGGAGAGGAATTTTTGTTTTAGCATAAGATCTCTTGGCATTATATTGGCTATTTATATTAAGGAAGTTTTGTTGGGTTTTCTTCCCCTAAAGGGTTTCCCAAGATAAATGTTGTGTCTCTTGTGGATGTGTATTTCTTAGTGATCTTGTTCGTATATTGCTATTATCTATTGAAATGCAAAGAACTATAATAATGGCATAAACATTAACATGGTATCAAAGCCAACCTGAAGGAAGCATATTTCGCAAGAGAAAAACGTCACTGTTGTCATACCTGCAAATTAGGGTTTTTCAAAAGTGAAACTTTTCAGCTCCAAAACCACCTAGAAAGTTATGCCCTCCCCCAAGGATCATTTTAGCACCTTCAGCACACTTTTTCAGTGGTTAGATCTCCCAGAAAGTGAAACCCTAGTTTCACAAAGTACCAAAAAACCAAAAGCACCAGTCCAGAAATCCACAGATCAAGTTTGAGGGGGTAAAAGTTGGATTTTCAAAAGTCTGACTACACCAGCATACTCACCTCATCCCAACGCATCTATTCCCTGGATCAGAATTTCAAAATTTGAAGTTTGAAAAATTAGGGTTTCCTCATAAAACCCTAAGTTGCAGTTACAGTTGCAGTTTCAAAACCAGTTGCAGTTGCAGCATCAGTTGCAGTTTCAGAACCAGTTGCAGTTGCAGCATCAGTTGCAGTTGCAGCCATAAGACCAGTTGCAATCACCATTAAAGTTTTCATGAGAGTTGGTAATGATTACCGCTACTACCAGATGGAGCCACTACCTGCAAATGTCACTAGAGGTATGTACTCACATATGTTTAATGGTTAAACCCTAAAGAGTATTTGCAGGAAAAGGGATCTCTTGCCATAGATCCAGAAGGATCTCAAGATCCAACACATTCAAAGGAATGATGCAACCCAGGTGTGATTATTCTGATATGCATCTATTTGTCATGACATTATTAGTGTTGCATGTTGAAGCTGTGATCAAATTATCAGAGGGATTAAAATCTGATCATAGAGCTTATCCTCTAACCTAACCTTTTATCAAGATAGTGTATTGTCTCAGTACAGCAAATAGGTTAAATGAAGCACTCATCATATTGAGTGAAGGAGACTTGGAAGAAAAGCAAGTACTCATTCCTAAAGACAAGGCTCCAGGTTTGATTAAATCAAGTTAATAAGATTCAAAGGTACACATGGAAAATTGATGACTATAGTTGAGATAGCAGTCTTTGTAAAGTATTATACCTTATAGCATGTAAGCATGTAGAGGTATATGCTTTCCCTGATACAACTAACATCTCCTCTAGTAAAGACCTTGTGTGTTAGTTTCAGGTTGCCATGGAAGAATGCTTGGTCACAACACTATGAGAGTGTTGACCTCATTTTGTATTGTATTCCTTACCTTTAATCTTTGCTTCAGATAAATTATAATTGATATCTCTAAAGGAGCTACTAGGATGATTGTCCATGATATTGCTTTATATTATCAGAGGGATATTACTCTTGCTTGTTGTTTTGTTGACCTTGCTCCAGGTCACATGTAATAACCCTGAGGAAGCTATAGTGAAGGTTGCAGAAGGCAACGTGATAAAGAAGAGACCATAGATAAAGCAATCATCATTGGAAGAGAAGAAGGTAGCTTGCATAAGCTAAAGGGTCACTCAGAAGCTTCCATGACCCACGCCATTGAAGAATCTTGGCATAGAAGATTAGCTCACTTCAACTACAAGGCACTACCATACATATGCAAAGTGGTCACAGGTTTACCAGAACTCAAAGGTGATCATAAAGGCATATGCAATGGATGTGCACAAGGGAAGAATATCAAGAACCCTTTTTTTTAAGCAGGACAGCAAGACAGAAGGAGTCCTAGAGCTCATTCATTCAGATGTTTGTGGCCCAATGCCATCGTCCTCCATTAGTGGGTATGTATACTATGTATCATTCATTGATGATTATTCTAGTAAGACCTGAATATATTTGAAGTGTTCAGCAAGGTCAAGAAATTCAAGCCTTGATAGAGAATCTTTCTAAAAGGAAGATTAAGATACTCAGGTCAGATAATGGAGGAGAATATACCTCAAAATAATTTGTGAACTTCTGCAAAGATGTGGGAATCAAGAGGGAACTCACTACTCCCTATAATCCACAATAGAACGGTGTAGCTGAACGGAAGAACAAAATCATGCTGGAAGCTGTGAAGATCAAGATCTTCCTATGTGCTTATGGGAAGAAGCAGTGATGGAAGTTGTTTATGTGCAGAACTGATTATCCCATAGTGCACTTGGGCTCAAGACACTGGAAGAGATGTTCACTGGAAAGAAACCAGACATAAGCCATCTCAAAATATTTGGCTGTCCAGTGTTTATTCATATACCTAAAGAAAAGAGAAACAAGCTAGACCCTTCATAAAAGAAGGGAATATTTGTGGGATACTATGAGGTCTCCAAGGCCTTCAGAATCTATATATTGGGTCAACATCACATTGAGATCAACAGGGATGTCACCTTTGATGAAGATGCAACGCTCAAGAAATCTAAAACATGCCAGCTTGAAGAGGTGTATGAAGAGGAACCCGTAATCCCCAGTACTGCTATGAGGAAGGTTCTCAGAGATACAAAACTAGTGAGGGAAGTCGTGACTTCCCCTAATGAGGAACTTCTAGAAGACCATGATATAGTATAAGTACAAGAACCTCCTCAAATGACGATCCTCCATAAAAGAAAGCCAGCTTGGGCTAGAGAGATTATTCAAGATGGAGAGAAGTACGGTGTTCCCGAAGGAACTACAAGACAGGTGAAAAGACCAAAACCATTCTCCAGTTACACGACTTTGATGTGTGATCTCCTAGATGAGGAGCCTACCTACTTTGAAGAAGCTATTCAAAAGAAGGAATGGGTAGATGCCATGACAGAGGAATACCAACCATAATGAAGAACGAAGTATGGGAAATAGTTCCTAGACCAGAAAATAAAGATGTGGTATCCTACAGATGGATCTTCAAAATAAAACATGCTGCTGATGGAAGTATTGAGAAGTATAAAGCAAGATTTGTTGCTCATGGCTTTTCCCAGAAGGAAGGCATTGACTATGAAGAGACATTCGCTCCTGTGGCCAAATACACTTCGATTAGGACCATCATAGCTCTTGTAGCTAAGATAAAGTGGAAGCTATACTAGATGGACGTGAAGACAACTTTCCTATACAGTGTCATCGAAGAGGAAGTGTATATGGAGCAACCTCAAGGATTTGAGGTTGAAGATAGGAAGTCTCATGTCTACAAATTGAAGAAAGCCTTATACAGATTGAAGCAAGTTCCTAGAGCTTGGTATGGCCGTATAGACAGTTTCTTGACGAGCTTAGGCTTTACCAAGAGTAAAGCATACTCAAATCTCTACTTCAAAATTATAATGAGCCAGTAATTTTACTGTTATATGAGGATGACTTATTCTTAACTGGAGAAGAAAAGTTCATCGTTGAATATAAAAGGAGACTTGCCTCTGAATTTGAAATGAAAGACCTTGGCCTAATGCATTATTTCTTAGTTCTTGAGGTATGGTAGAGTCCAAAGAGGATCTTCCTTGGCCAAGGGAAGTACACGGTCGAGATCTTAAAGAGATTCAACATGCTGGAATGAAAACCCATGAATACACCCATGGAAGCGAAGCTGAAGCTGTTGGTGGATACTTCGTCAAATTTGATTGATGCCACACTGTACAGATAGATTATTGGATCACTGATGTACCTGACGAACACCAGACCAGACATTTGTTTTGCTGTGAACACCTTGAGTTAGTTTCTGGTAGAGCCCAGACATGTTCACCTAGTGGCTGCAAAACATGTGATGAGGTACCTTAAAGGTACATTAGATTATGGTCTCAGCTATGATGGAGATTATAATTTCACATTGAGTGGATACACTGATTCAGATTGGGCAGGAAGCGTTGCTCACAGAAAAAGCACTTACAAATGTTGTTTTAGTTTGGGATCATCCACGATCTCATGGCAGAGTAGGAAGCAATCCAGTATTTCTCTCAGCACAGCGGAAGCAGAGTACATTTCCGCATGTTCTACTAGCTGCGAAGCTATATGGCTTAGAAAGTTGTTGACCGGTCTATTTGACCTAGAGATGGAAGCAACCACCATCCTATGTAACAATCAGAGCTCCATAAAGATGACAGAGAATCATGTATTCCACGACAGATCGAAGCACATAGAGATCCGCTATCATTTCATCTGCGACATGGTACAGAGAGGAGCCTTGAATCTCCATTACATTAGCACGGATGAACAGGTTGTTGATGTGTTGACCAAACCTCTATCTCGTGTAAAGTTTGAACACTTTCGAGATAAGCTTGGTATAGTCCTAAAGGACCCTCCCTGAAAGGGGGAGTATATATATATGATTCCTTGCTTCTGACCCCGCTGTTAGACGTAAAGCAAGATGATGTGTATTCCTTGCTTCTGACCTCACTGTTAGACGTAAAGCAAGACAATTCATTGGTTCTAACCTCGCTGTTAGATGTAAAGCAAGATTATGTGTGTGTTCCTTGCTTCTAACCTCGATGTTAGACATAAAGCAAGATGAGTCATTGCTTCTGACCTCGTTGTTAGACGTAAAGCAAGATGATGTGTGTGTTCCTTTCTTCTGACCTCACTGTTAGACGTAAAGCAAGATGATGTGTGTGTTCCTTGCTTCTGACCTCACTGTTAGACGTAAAGCAAGATGAGTCATTGCTTCTGACCTTGCTGTTAGACGTAAAGCAAGACGATGTGTGTGTTCCTTGCTTCTGACCTTGTTGTTAGATGTAAAGCAAGATGAGTCATTGCTTCTGACCTTGATGTTAGACATAAAGCAAGACGATGTGTGTGTTCTTTGCTTCTGACCTCACTGTTAGACGTAAACCAAGATGAGTCATTGCTTCTAACCTTGTTGTTAGACATAAAGCAAGATGATGTGTGTGTTCCTTGCTTCTGACCTCCCTGTTAGACGTAAAGCAAGATGAGTCATTTTTTCTGACCTCACTGTTAGACATAAAGCAAGACGATGTGTGTATTCCTTGCTTCTGACCTCGCTGTTAGATGTAAAGCAGGATGATTCCTTGCTTCCGACCTAATTGTTAGACGTAAAACAAGATGATGTGTTCCTTTCTTTTGACCCAGTTGTTAGATGTAAAGAAAGATGATGTATACCTTGCTTCTGACCTAGTTGTTAGACGTAAAGCAAGATGTGACTTGCACTGAGCTACCAGCTTAACAGCTATGACATAGAGCCAGTCTAGTACTATGATGGGCCAGCCTAGTGCTGTGATGAGGTATCATTTTTATACTGATACATATTGATGCAGATGATGATGGAATTCCTTTGTGAATGATGATGTTGTCGATGAAGAAAACTTTTGATGATTTATAAATACGCTAGCCAAGATGATATTGATGATATTGTCCTCCTACCTGATGTTGTTGATGATGTTGTCCTCTCTCTCTCGCATGATGTTTCTAAAGAATACCCTTGTTGTTAAGGGGGAGTGTTGAAATAATGTAACTACAAAGAGTATTCTTATTATTATTGATATTTTATTTATAGGATCAATCCCCATTGTGGATTGATCATGTCGGATATTGTAATAGGACCAAATCCCCTTTTGCAGATTGGTCAACAGACAATTATAATAGATAGAATAAGAAGTCGGCCCCGGTAGTTAATAAGAAGACCCAAAAATATAATAAAGGTGGGTTTACCCACCCAGATGAAGAAGTCGGCCCTACCAGTGAAGAGACACTTCACACATGCCAGAACTTGTATAAATAAAGGAGGCTAGCGCCTCATTTGATCACAACTCACTTGCTCAGTTTGGGAGACAAGTTCTAATCTGTTACCGGCAAAGGAGAGAGAGAGTGGTGCATATCTTGGGAGAGGACTTTCTATTTTAGCATAAGATCTCTTGGCATTATATTGGCTATTTATATTAAGGAAGTTTTGCTGGGATTTCTTCCCCTAGAGGGTTTCCCAGGATAAATGTTTTGTCTCTTGTGGATGTGTATTTCCTAGTGATCTTGTTCTTATGTTGCTATTATCTATTGAAATGAAAAGAACTATAATAATGGCATAAACATTAACAGTCTTCACACAGGAAAATGAGCCAAACTCCTCAAAAATCTTTCCAGAATTTTCTGCAATAAATCATAGGTCTTCTCCTCAATCTTTGTGCCTCCAAATGGTTGTACGAATGCCTAGACATTTGTTCCAACAACTTCAACAATTTTCTGGGTGCATTAATGGTTGTACGACTGCCTTGAAATTTGTGCCAAACTTTCCAGAAACACCACACAGCAACCTGCATCGATTTCTGTGCCAAGAGAGGATTGTATTGAATCCATATTGTACGACCTAAGTATGGTTGTATGTCTCTCCTCGAAATCTATGCCAAAGCACAATTGTACAGATTGATAAATCTGTACCGTACAGACATAATTAAATGTTGTATGTTGCCTTGATTTCTATGCACAAAAAAGATTGTACGGACCTTGAAATCCGTACTGTACAGCCTCATGTGTATGCTGAAACTTTTGCCTCGATTTATGTGCTAGTATTATACCTTGGAATGCATGCCCTAGCTCTCAGAAATGGCCTCTTTCTTCCTGCTCGAAAATGCTCTCTCTCTTGCTCTCTCAACAATGAATGAACGACCCAACAATGGGTGCGCACTCCAACCCTAATCGACCTCATGAGGTAGGTGAGGAGTTTCTTAATCCAACGGTTGAGATTGGATTAGATGAGTGGTTGAGATTGAGTGTCTCTTCACTCACCCTCACTAAAGTCATAAAGTCACCTTTTAATTTGCATCTCACAAATTAAATGACTAGGGCCCACATTAGGCACTTTCTCACCCCTTAGGTGCCTAGGGATGAGAAACACTTGCCTAGGTACTTTGTAATTAAAAATTTTAACACTCCCTCTTACCAAGGAAAGTGTTAGTCACCACTCCAAGCTTGTCCCTGAAAAATACAAAATTTCCTCTACCCAATGCCTTGGTGAGTATGTTTGCAACCTGCTCCTATATAGATATGTATTGTAGCTCCACAACTCCTCTCTGAACATAGTCACAGATGAAGTGATAATGAATCTCGATATGCTTAGACCTGTCATGAAAAACTGGATTCTCTTATATTTTGATGCAACTCTGATTATCACAGTAAATCATGGTAGGCCTCAACTGCACACTGAATAATCCCACCAACAACTTGTGAAGCCAAAGGGCCTCACAACTGGCCTGACTGGCTGCCATATAGTTAGCCTCTGCTGAACTCAAAGCCACTGACTTTTTCTTCTAACTGAACCAAGACACAACTGCTGAGCCCAATCCAAAATGGCACCCTAAAGTACTCTTCCTATCACTGATACATACTACCCAATTTGAATCTATATAGCCAACCAAATGAACTCCATCTCCTCTCTGATAGTCCAGACCATAATCTATCGTACCACAAAGATAACTGAGCACGTGTTTTTCTGCCACCCAGTGCACTCTCCTAGGCTCCACCATGAACTGACTGAGAGTGTTGACAGTAAAACAAATATCTGGCCTAGTATTTACCAAATACATCAATGACTCGATCAACTGATGATACAAAGTGGAATTCACCAACTGTGACTCATAAGAATGAAGCGTCTTCTAGTTGGTAATCATGGGAGTGGTCATGGGCCTACAATCCTCCATCTAAAATCTACTCAGAATGTCACACACATACTTCCCCTACCCCAGGAAGATCTGTCCAGGCTCCTGCCAGACCTCCAATCCCAAAAAGTAATGCATCAACCCAATATTAGTCATCTCGAACTCTGAAGCAAGGGTTTCCTTGTAGTTGTTGATGAGTCTATCTACCCCTATAATGAATAGATCATCCACATATAGAAGAAGAATGAGAGGATCCTCTCCAACCACAATGTAGCATAGGTTTGGATCTACCTCACTCTTCTCAAAACCCAGTTGCTGCAAATAGGCATCTATCCTCGAATACCAAGCTCTGGGAGTTCGTTTCATCCCATACAATGCCTTCTTCAGTCTACACACATGAGACTCTCTCTCATGCACCTCAAAGCCCAATGGTTGCTCAATATATACCTCCTCCTGTATAAGACCATTCAGAAATGTGGTCTTCACATCCATCTGGTGGATCTTCCAACCCATCTCTGCTGCAATGGAGATCACTGTGTTGATCGAAGTATATCTCGCAACCGGTGCAAAGGTCTCATCATATTTGACTACCTCAACCTATGAAAACCCATGAGCCACAAAGAGAGCTTTGTACTTATCAATGCTGCCATCTGCAGCATGCTTTAGTTTATAGAGCCACCTGGAAGTCACCACTGACTTCCCCTCAGGTCTAGGAACAACTTCCTAGATATTGTTCTTCATGACAGAATTGTACTCTTCCATCATGGCATCCCTCCAAACCTGTCTACCAGAAGCCTCCTCAAAAGTGGAAGGCTCAAACTCCCGAATACTTATCACCATCATGATGTAGCTGCAAAACCTCTCATGAGGTTTACTCTCCCTCACTACCTGTCTGGGATTCCCCACTGAACCATGTGCCTCCCTCAAAGTATCTTGAAGCCACTTAGGCTTCCTCCTCTCTAAAGTAGTGTCCTGTGGAGGAGACTCTCCCTGCTCAACCCCATCTCCTAAAGACAATGATCCTAAAGTAGACTCTGGAGAACTCGCTCCTGAAACATGTGGACCAGTAGCCTGCGAACTTGAATATTGTGGCCCTGTCACCTATGAACTTGTCGTCCCTGAAACTAGTGGCCCTGAACTCCATGTCATTGTAGTCTACTTTGGAATCACCTGAATCTGAGGTGAAGATTGTTCACCCTTCTCTGTCCCTCTAGAATTCCTAAATGCTCTGTCCTCCTCAAATATGACATCCCTCCTCACGACAGTCTTCCTCGAGGAAGGAAGTTATATACAGAAATCCTTTGAAGTCTCATTGTAACCAACAAATATCCCTCTCTCTATCGTGGGCTCCAGCTTTTTTCTCTTCTCAGAAGGGACATGTGAATAATTGATGCACCCAAAAATTCGAAGGTGCCCCGCCTCAGGCTTCTTCCCAGAAAAAGACTCCTTGGGATTCATGCTCCCCATAGCCTTATAAGGACTCTTGTTCTGTAGATAAATTGTAGTGTAGCATGCCTCAACCCATAGTAATAGTGGCAGCCCCTGATCATGTAGCAAGGCTCTCGCAGCCCAAACAATGGCCCTATTCTTCCTCTCTGCAACCCCATTTTGTTGTATGTTGTAAGGAACAGTCAACTCTCTCCTGCACAGAAGTCCATGAACACCTTGGAGGTATACTCAACCCCATTGTCTGTCCTTAGAACTCTGATTTTATTCCCTGTTTGGTTCTCCACAAGAGCTTTGAACTCTTGGAACCAACTGAAGACCTGTCCTTTGGTCTTCATGAAGAAAATCCAAGACTTCCGTGAGAAGTCATCAATGAATACAACATGGTATAGAAAACCATCCAACGACACCGAAGACATCAAGCCACATACATCTGAATTTATAAGATCAAGAATACTTGCTTCTCTACTATCACTTCTCAGAAAAGCAGTCTTGGTGTACTTTCCCAAAGCACACCCCGTACACAACTCATGGTGCTCTGAACTGAAATCTCGAACTCCTATCACCATCTCCCTCAGTACCCTCAAAGCCCCATGGTGCAAATGTGCCATCCTCTTGTGCCATAGCTCACACAGGTCATTGTTGCTGGTAGTATGAATCAATGCTCTCGCTGGCTAGAACATAAGCTTGTACATCTTCTCATGTCTAGTCCCAATCACTTTGGTTGAAGTGATACTAGACCCCTTTGGGTAAAGGAGAACCTACCCATCACGGAACAAGACCTCATAGCCCCTCTCCTCAATAGAAAAAAATGACACTAAATTCTTCTTCAAGCACGGAACATATAGAACCTCTGTCAAAGACATGGGAGGCAAAGACTCCCTCTGAAATGATACAGTCCCACAACAAACTGCCTTGAACTCCTAGTCATCTCCAAGCACTACCTCAACATCTCAAATTTGTGTGAATTCTATCAAGTGCTCATGAACCCCTATCATATGGCAAGAGTCACCACTGTCAATATACCAAGTATCTGAATGAGTGATCCTCGTGGATAGACACACAACCAAGGAAAACTCATTGTCAAACTTGGTGGAAAAATCTTCCACTGCTGCTGAAGTTGTTGTTTGTTTCTTCTTCTTGTTAGGACATTGACCTGCATAGTGCCCAAATTTATGGCATGCAAAGCACTTGACTTTGTTCATGGCTTTCTTCCCTTCACCCTTGGGATTGTTTCCTCCCTTTGGACCCTTTTTGAACTTCTTCTTGCTAGTGGTAGCAAGAGCCAGATTCTCCTCCTCATGACCTGTACATGAACTTCCATGTACATAACCTCTCCGGGTCTCCTCCTAAACAAAGTCATCCCAAAGATGTTACCAGTTGGGAAGCTTCTCCCTAGCAATAATTACCTCCACAAAAATAGTCCATTGTTTGGAAACTCCATTCAATGTTGTTCTCACAAGCTCATTGTCAACTATGGCCTCCCCCACAGCTCCAAGATCATCTCTCACCTGTGTCAATCTAGTAAGGTATGTGACCACATTTTCAGCCTTGGTCATTTTTATGCTCTTTAGTTTTTCCCTCAAAACCATCTTCTGGTTCTCATTAGTACTCTGGTACAATTTAGTCAAATACTCCCACATCTCATAGGCATTTTCCTTCCCCATCAAGTGAGGAATCAAATGGTCCTTGATGGCATCAAGAATAATCCTCTTAGCCTTGATACTCTTCTTAGTGTAAGATGCAAGAAGAGTAGCATCAGTAGGTACCACCACAGGATGAGTTGCGGTATTTTCCACAATGTCCCACAACTCAATTTCTTGCAATAGCAAGATCATCCTTTCCTTCCAAGCACCAAAATTTGTTGCCCCATCAAGTCTGTCCTCAACTCTCAAACCTATAGCCATTGAACCTTTTCTTCTGAAAATGACAAATTAAAAATTCCGCCTTGTCAAGTAACTGTTGTCCCAACTTTCTGACTTGCTGAAATATCTCTGCTTCTCTTAACTCAACTCTGATACCATGTAAAATTTCATACCCTAACCCAGTTTCAGTCTCGCTGATTTTTCAACCAATGTTTAATGCCCAAACCCAGTTTTATAACAGCAAATAAAACTCAACAGAAAATAATTTTCAAAACTAAAACATGAGGATTCTGAACTTCGTTTTTAATGCAGAAATAAAATATCGGCAACACATAAACTCAGAAAATTATAACATAGAGATTTTTGGTCTAACAACGACCCTGGAAAAACCCACAAGGGGGAAACCAGTGAGAGAGGGAGACTTTTACTATTTAGGAGCTTCAGAGAAATTTTGTTACAGCATGTTCATCTTCAGAAATTTAATGAGAAACTTATCTCGATAATAGTGCCAAGTCTTCCCACAGGAAAATGAGCCAAACTCCTCAAAACTCTTTCTAGAATTTTCTACAATAAATTACAGGTATGCTCCTCGATCTATGTGCCTCCAAATGGCTATACGATTTCCTAGAAATTTGTGCCAACAACTTCAGCAATTTTCTTAGTGCATTAATGGTTGTATGACTGCCTTGAAAATTGTGCCAAACTTTCTATAAACACCACACAATAATCTGCCTCGATTTATGTGCCAATAAATGATTGTACGAACCTGTACGAAATATATATGTTGCGGCCTTAGTACAGTTGTTTGTCCCTCCTCGAAATCTATGCCAAAGTACATATGTATGAACTATTAAATCTGTACCATACATGTTATCACTCCAAGAAACTCCTTAGGGTTGTAGGTTAAGAATGCTTGGTAACTTAAGAAATTTAATAATCAAAGTATGTGTGGAACAATGGGATAACTGAGAAGGCTAAGAAAATGACAACTTGTTATGCATCTAAATAAACCAGTGCTTTGAGAAACCAGATATCAGTTACAGTAGATAAAAAGGTGTGAAGAATACCATTCAAGATAACCAAGTACAAGAGATGTAGGGTCATACAAGACAGTAAAGAAACATCTAATTCATATTCATGAGCTATACCAGAAGATAACAGTTCTGAATAACTAAGATGAACATAATTAAATAACAGAGTAGTGGAGTGTATGAAAAGACTGATATATAATAACCAAAGAAGACTGTGATTTATATAACCTAACAGAGTCAAAATACATAGCCAAAGTATCCAGGATTGAACCCTTCTTCAGATTGAATTCCCAGGCTTTATAGCCTTTACAAAGCAGTTTAAGATCCTAAAAAGATGGATCAATTATTCTAAAAATAGAAAGTAAAACTATATTTACAATAAAATAGGAAAAACCCTCAAGATGAGGTCAATCCATATCTAATGATCTCTAAGAGTAGTAGATTGCTGATGAAGTGCAGTTTAGCCTCCCAAGGCTGTTTGATTTGGTCCTCCAAAGATAAAATTCGAATTTGGTGAAGTGTGCAAAAACCCTGATTTTATGCCTTTGAAAAAGATACCAAAATCAATTGAAACACCTCTTCTTTCCCTTATCCATCAAAAATAGTCATTGAATCAGACTTAATAATTCAACAACTGTCCATTTGAAGTGGTTTCAAACCATTCAAACTCAAAAAATCTCAATCTGGGAAACAATTCGGTCATTCTGGCAGTGACAGGATTTCACCAGCTAATTTACCCAAAAATCTGCTCCTTAGCTAGTGAAAAGCAAAGCTTTCACCAGCGAACTAGCAAAGTTCAAGACAAGTTAGCTGGTGAAAGTGCAGATTTTTTTAAAATCAAATTTCTCAGTTGTGGAGAGTCTGTTTTACATGCTTGAATAGTCGATCGACATCTAGAAATCCTAAGTTTTCCATTGGTGCTTTCATATATGCATTTGGAGCTCGGGAAGGTAATCAAAATTTCCCTGCAATATTAGGCATCATTCTTCAAAAATTGCCAGTGCGTTTTTTATCGCTAACATTGGCTCCAACTGGGATGGAGACCTCCCTGCAAGGTTTCCAAGAACTTAGCAGACCTTGTGCCTTTAGTACTGGGTATGGAGTCATTCAGCTTAATCTATCATCTGGCTATTCTCCAAATTTTGTTGTTATCTTTCACAATCTTCTTTATCTATCACATGCCTGCTTCAAACTCCCATGAAATGTTATTTGCACATCAACATAGCATCTGTTGTGACAATCTCTTCATATCAATGCAAGTTGTTCAATCATGTCATTGCCCTGAAAGGACTCTGGAAGAAGAATTTCAGAAGATAACTGATCCATATTGAATCATAAGATCGGGCCAGCCACCTAGGTCCTTTGAAATAAAATGTACCAAAACCCAATATATATTGCCACAAATCTTAATCTTCGCTGCCTAGCCTTGATGAATATAGATATCAGAGATCTTCTTCCTCTTATAAGCCCATGGCTCAAAACCTTGTTGATGGATGATTAAGGGTCATAGCTTTAACTTTGTCAGTTGAGAAGTAATCACATGGATCGACTTCAAAGGAGAAAACATATGATCTTTCCTTGAAGAGAGACACCTTAAAACCTTACCAAGAGGAACATTGGTCCCATGTCCTGAGTTGGGGAAAACTTACAAGTGTATGACCATCTCCTACTAGAGCTGTCGTTGAAAATATTGAAGCTACTTCACCGATATTTGAGGACATCATGTACCGAATAAAGGCCTTTATGTTATTGTAAATGGAACGACCTTCAATAATAGCTACAACTATCGAACTGAAAATGTCATATGCTAAAACCATATCAGCTGCCTCCTTTGCGACCTCTTAAGTCTGATGATCCTCTTTAGTTTTTGCCATAAATAATCCTTTCTTATATCTTCCTCATTTATTTGAAATAAAATCAATTAAAATATATCTAAACTTGGTTTCCATAGTTCTCTCCAGCTGCAAAGAATGTTGGAAGTTGTTGAAATAAAATCTGGAACTGTCGCTAGGTGTCTTGATCCATCTGCAAAGAGTTGACTTTAGACCTTGAAAATGCTCCAAAATTCTAGGATAGAGTGCCATCTTGGATGTTTGCTAGCACTACCAACTGTTATACAGATGGCATAAACATCACAAACTCGGATAGCAAGCTAATTTTATGCCTCAAAATATGTGACCTTTATCCTCTTAAAATATGCACTAGACTACCACCTGAAATCCACTTACCATGTGTACCCTCGAATGAACCTTTTGTCTGCTATTTCAATGGCTAGAAATATGGAATCAATCTCTTTCAAACATTTATCCCTCAATTATGCTCGGTTTGCTAGAAATAAATCTGATGGATATCATTAGAAATAAAACTAAAATCAAATCAGTTTTAAAACTCTTCGAGCTTGCTTAGAGGTTGGACTCAAACTTTTTGGAGTAAAAGACAATTCGATTTGTTACAAGAAATCTGGAATTTGTCTTTATCTTATGTTTCCAAGTGCTCTACTCTGCCATCTTCCATCTGTTCATGAAAAATTTAACTGCTACTTGAATATGTTCATCGAATATTCTAATTACCACGTGCTATGTCACCTATGTCAAAAATACGAGATCTTTTCTATGGACTACTAACCTAATGCCTGAGAATATAGAATTTTTTGTTGACTTCTAGACTTACAATTCATCGATTAGTTGGAAAATAACCTGAAAGGATACTAACTAATTTTCCTCCTCTATTGCCGAGTGTGCAGTTAGATTCTAGAATACTAGAAATTCCCTACCACCCACTGATTTTCTATCTTTGGACCCAGAACACCTGTGTTTGTTGACAGAGCTAGATGCCCAAACAATTTTATATGTTGATTAAGGTTGGTTGTCATTGATGTCAACCCTTGAAGAAAGACCCATAGCACAAAGTTTTGGGTAATGGACCCAATAGTGTTTGATGTAAATATGACTCATTATTGTTTTGTCATGGTTGATAAGAAGTAAATATGGATGAACTCCAAAGTGGTCCCCTTATGGTGAAAGCCCTCACGGGAAGACACTTTGTGGAGTAAGAGAACCCATGCTTAATTATGGAATAATGAGATGAAGGAAAGTGAATTTGTTAGGGAAAATATCCTAGATCGATATTTCTTGTCATGTCATTTCCGGTGGTATGTGGAACGTAACATAATTCCTCACGGTTAGAGAGTTATGGCCATGAGAAGTTGAAGACCCCAGGGTTGGGTAATGGACCCAAGTTTGTTTGATGGGTAATGGCATGAGTTATGATATATTTTTAGATAATACTATTCTATATGGATAGTACATGTCATGCCATTTCTGGTGGTATGTAGAACGTCACATAACTCCTCACGGTTTGAGAGTTATGGCCTTACGAAG
>ML780603.1:912163-935788 GCA_009831015.1 Picea engelmannii
AGTTGGCACATACATGAGGTGTATAGTTGATGATGTTGGTACATATTGATGAGTCATAGTTGATGAGTAGTTGACACATGATTGGTACATACTTGGTACATGGTTGGATGCACTTGTTTATGGTACAGGATGATTACAGGTTGGTACATGGTTGATGCACTTGTTTATGGTACAGGTTGATGCATGGTTGATGCACTTGTTTATGGTACAGGTTGGTGCATAGTTGATGCACTTGTTTATGGTACAGGTTGATTACAGGTTGATTACAGGTTGTGGTACAAGTTGATGCATGGTTCAAACTTATTGGTACAGGTTTACAGCAGTATATCTCATAGTGATAGTGTGACAGTGGTTCCATCATTCTACTTCTACTTCAGGGTGGCAGGACGGGGCAAGGAAAGGTGGTTGTAGCCACCTTTCGGTTGTAGTCGGAGGACATTGGGGGTTGTATCCTCCTTATGGTTATAGCCAAATATTTGGGAGTTGGAGCTTCCCTCGGGTTGTAGCCTGATAAACTAGGAGGTTGGAACCTCCTTCCAATTGCAGCTGGAAAACAAAGGAAGTTGGTGCTTCCAATGAATGTAATTCTTCAAGACATATAAGAAAAAGCATTATGTGGTTTTCTCCCAATTTGGGTTTCCACGTAAAACACTGGTGTACTGTGCATGTGTGTGATTGTTTATTTATTACTACTCATTATTGGATAATAATTCTACATTGATATAACATTTGAAGAAAAAGAATTATAATTATGTTATTACTAATTCACCCCCCCTCTCAGTAATCCAACATTATAGACTCACACAAATCAAATGGTCATAAAATTGTCCTTCCTAAGAGTGCAGGCTCTTCAATATAAGGTTTGAGTTCCATAGCATATATCAAAACAGCTTGCGGGACTGTGTTAACATTCGCTACTCTATTTCCTCTGATCATCACAAGGCAGAGTAACTTTAAGTGTCTTATTACATCAATAAGCCAAGAGAGAAGACCAGTTGCATGCATATCCATAAGACTGTTAGATTCCTCATCTGGGAGGTCTCATAGGAAAACTCGATGTTTACAAATTTCAGCCAAATCTCCAATTTTCTTCACAGAACCAATGACTTGCAGAAAAATTCTAATGGCATTGCTTATCATGATTACTTTGTTGATGTATTTTGTGAATATACATCCCTGAAGTTCAAAATTGTTGGCATTACAATGATGAATGCCTTCTTCAACAGGGTTGATCCTAATGACGGGCAATACTGGACCAAAACGGTTCTTCCCAAACAAGTCTCATGTCAGGCCTCATGTGGTCTTTCTAAGAGACATCAGGTCACCTGTACAATACCCCTTATCCAGAGTTGCTAAGACCATGTTCTCAATGCGACTTGTTGTATATTCTTCACCAAGGCCATACTTCAAAAGCATTGTTGCACTGAGAACCATGCCTAAGGGATTTTCTTTGTCCTGACCAGCAATATCTGGAGCCGAACCAATGCACAAGTTCAAAAATCCCTAGCCTAGATTCGCCAACACTGGCAGATGGAAGCATTCCAATACTTCCAGTTAGCATAGATGCTTCATCTGACAAAATGTCGCCAAAAATATTGTTGGTCACAATTGTCTCAAACTGCTTTGGATCCCAAATCAGTTGCATTGCAGCATTGTCAACATACATGTGAGACAGTTGAATATCAGAATAGTGACTACCAACTGCTGTTGTTGTCTCCCTCCAAAGCTGTGAAGACTCCAACACATTGACCGGTTCAACCAAGCAAATTTTCCAACGCCGTTTTCTGGAAATCTCAAAGGCAAATCGAGCAATTCGTTCAATCTCAGAAGTGGAATGGACCTCTGTATTTTCTCATCAGTTGGGCACACAGAAGCTTCGAATGGACAGTTGGCATATCTCTGGCGATTTTCTAAATATTAACATCTGGAAAATAAACTCAAAGTATCCCAGAGCAGACACCCTCGTGCTATCAATACGAGTTTTCTCCTCTTACATTGTGGCCATAGTTCTTGGTCATCAGAGTTGGCCTATGGAATGGTTTTATTTAGTGTTGGATAGATGCTTGATGCTGCATTTTTTATTTGCATATGGGAAATATCCTACATTGCTCCAACGATTATATACTTTGTTGTTAACACAAACCGATGGATGCAAATCTTTTCATTGTGTAGTGCACTCTCTTTGGGCCTCCTTGTGAGTTCCTCCTCCATTTGTCTTGATGCCTGGTGCTTTGGCACTCGATCTTGGCTGACTTGTGTAGTGGCATGTGAACTAGAACTTTAGCTAAATGCACTTGGTATGTGGATTTTGAAGTGCAGGTCAGAAGACAATCTAAGGAGAAAATGATCAACAAAAGATTTTGATGAAAAACCTGGAGCTTAAGACACTAGTCAAAAGACTTCAAAACTGACAAATCATATAGAAGGTGAAAAAGCACTCTCAAAAATATCAAGTACTTCTGATTGCTAACATCTTATGTGAGCAAATTATCTTTGGAAAACCTGCAGCCTGCCTTTAACTTGCTTGTCGCATGTCTTTTTTATTCATAAAATCAACAACTGAAAAATATCTGACTACTCGTATGGGGAGCTTATTTTCTTGCCTACTCCTACTTCTTAACCAATTGTACTGGCTCTTATTAATTGAAGTCATGCTTCCAATGAAGCCATGTCAGGAAATGATTTACTGATAACATCCTTGATCTTAACCCAAAAAATGATGGAAGCCATATCATGCAGAAATATAGTTGATAACAGAAACAAAATTGTCCCTCGTCTGACAAAAATGTTTTGATATTTATGCTGCTCATAGATTCCAAATAGTTTGTAATAGGGTCATAAAAACCATGAAAGAATACCTCTTTGGACTGCTGATCCAACTGTAAATTGAAAAGATGTTGAAAACTGCCTTTACTAATCTCACTTTTGAATGCAGGCTGCTCGAGATTTATTGGAGAAACATATAAGATGGATTGGTGATCTGGACTTTTCAGCTCCTCGCCTTCTTCTTGATATCTGCTGCAAACTTCCATTCGCTGCAAATCTTGAAACTGAGAGATACCCTTAGGATCTGATGTAGATTCAAAACTGTCATATTATGATTTAAAAATCTGCTCATCATTTTTCAATTTTTCAAAGGAGGCAATATGATCTTGATAACAATCTAAGGTAGTGGATGCATTTGGTATACTGTTTAAAGCATCTATACTATGGCCATCATCCTGTAGATCATCAATATCTTGGTCATGATGAGAAGCATCTCCTACTGTAGCATATTTCACATAACTATCTGATTCCTTGTTCAACAAATTGAAATCATGATAGCATTCAGGATAGAGAAGGTCAGTTGAATATATCTCTTTACAAAATAGATGAAAGGCAGCATGAAAATTAGTCAAAGAGCTAACACTTGAAAAAGGAAGAGACTGATACCAATCACGAGCAATTCCCTCTAATGAAAGACTGAAAAGTCGGATCTGAACATCCTCATGCACAACTTGCAACCGATGCATGTAGTCATGAAAATCCAGCAAATGTCCGGCTGGTACTTCATCAAAGCTAGATCTATCACCAATAGATGATGATTATTTCGATTGTAATCATCTAGTTTCCAGATAGATGATTACAACCGAAATAATGTCCAGGCTTTGTCTATCATCAAAGCTGGATCTATGTCGTCTCCCAAGGAAGTTGAGCTTCAATCTCCTCTCCCTGGCAACGACGCCAATTTGTTATCACTCCAAGAAACTCCTTAGGGTTGTAGGCTAAGAATGCTTGGTAACTTAAGAAATTTAATAATCAAAGTATGTGTGGAACAATGGGATAACTGAGAAGGCTAAGAAAAGGACAACTTGTTATGCATCTAAATAAACCAGTGCTTTGAGAAACTAGATATCACTTACAGTAGATAAAAAGGTGTGAAGAATATCATTCAAGATAACCAAGTACAAGATATGTAGGGTCATACAAGACAGTAAAGAAACATCTGATTCATATTCATGAGCTATACCAGAAGATAACAGTTCTGAATAACTAAGCTGAACATAATTAAATAATAGAGTAGTGGAGTATATGAAAAGACTGATATATAATAACCAAAGAAGACTGTGATTTATATAACATAACATAGTCAAAATACATAGCCAAAGTATACAGGATTGAACCCTTCTTCAGACTGAATTCCCAGGCTTTATAGCCTTTACAAAGCAGTTTCAGATCCTAAAAAGATGGATCAATTATTCTAAAAATAGAAAGTAAAACTATATTTACAATAAAATAGGAAAAACCCTCAAGATGAGGTCAATCCATATCTAATGATCTCTAAGAGTAGTAGATTGCTGATGAAGTGCAGTTTAGCCTCCCAAGGTTGTTTGATTTGGTCCTCCAAAGATAAAATTCGAATTTGGTGAAGTGTGCAAAAACCCTAATTTTATGCCTTTGAAAAAGATACCAAAATCGATTGAAACACCTCTTCTTTCCCTTATCCATCAAAAATAGCCATTGAATCAGACTTAATAATTCAACAACTGTCCATTTGAAGTGGTTTCAAACCATTCAAACTCAAAAAATCCCGATCTAGGCAAAAATTCGGTCATTCTGGGAGTGACAGTCTTTCACCAGCTAATTTACCCAAAAATCTTCTCCTTAGCTGGTGAAAAGTAGAGCTTTCACCAGCTAACTAGCAAAGTTCAAGACGAGTTAGCTGGTGAAAGCGCAGATTTTTTTAAAATCAAATTTCTCGGTTGTGGAGAGTCTGTTTTACATGCTTGAATAGTCGATCGACATCTAGAAATCCTAAGCTTTCCATTGGTGCTTTTAAATCTGCATTTGGAGCTCGGGAAGGTAATCAAAATTTCCCTACAAGATTAGGCATCATTCTTCAAAAATTGCCAATGCGTTTTTTATCGCTAATAGTACGGACATAATTAAATGTTGTCTGATACCTCGATTTATGTGCACACAAAAGACTGTATGGACCTCGAAATCTGTACTGTACGGCCTCGTGTATGTTGAACCTTTTTCCTCGATTTTTGTGCTAGTATTCTTCCTTGAAATGTGTGTCCTAGCTCTCAGAAATGGCCTCTTTCTTGCTTCTCCAAAATGCTCTCTCTCTCTTGCTCTCTCAACAATGAATGAACAACCCAACAATGGGTGCACCCTCCAACCCTAATCGACCTCATGAGGTAGGTGAGGATTTTCTTAATCCAACGGTTGAGATTGGATTAGATGAGTGGTTGAGATTGAGTGTCTCTTCACTCACCTTCACTAAAGTCATAAAGTCACCTTTTAATTTGCATCTCACAAATTAAATGACAAGGGCCCACATTAGGCACTTTCTCACCCCTAGGTAATTTTTAATTAAAAATTTTAACAAGAAGTTCAGATATTTTATAGAAAGAAGATCACATGGTTAGTTCAATTGGTCTAGAGCCACAAGTGACTTTATCATACTTATTGTAAGGTGAGACTCTTTACCCCACTTACCATTAAAAATTAGGTTTAATTGAAATTATTTAAAATGTTATTTTGATGCTAGAAAAACATTAGATGAAGCATTCTAAAATCACTGTAATTTTGATGACTTAGAAGATTAAAAAAGATATCTCAAAACTTCTCACACTATATTTTCCGAAAAACTCAATCTCATACAAATATTTTAAAATTGAGATTCCATAAAATTTTAAAAACTAATATTAAATAAAATTTAAAATAATTTAATCTATTAAAATGCAAACCTTTCCCAAAAAGATTTGGAGGACACATTTCGGACTTAAAAAGGATCATAGATAAATCTCAAATTAAAAGAAATGAATCTAACATTTTTATTTAGCATGTTATCTCACATTCGTATTGAACATTTTTATTTGTGTAGCATGTGAAGTTGGTAGTGAACATTTGTAGAGAACACGCAGATTTAGGGTTGGCGGGGAAAGGAGGAAGATTCAGGAGAACAAGAGAGGCGAAGAGTGCAGTAGAATAGGCAAACTGAGAATGCCACTAACGTCACAACCATTGCAGCTTTTTGTACAACCCAATTCCTGTGGTCAAATAAGGATTTGACGAGGTTTCGTCCGCCTCTCTTAACATTGAACTGTTTAAAGAATATGAAAAGGATAGCAAGAATGGTTGCTGCGGAGAACATCCCGGACAGAAGAATGAGTGGATTCGAAGAAATGTCACACCTTATCCGCCCATGCAAAGAAATGACCGCAGTGAGAATCGCTTCATGAATGATGGCATACCCTCGTAATATGTTGTGTACACTACCTGTATGGTTGGGACGATATATTTGTAGCTCGGGAATCTGTTCATTTCTGTCACGTACAACGTTCTCCGGAAGCAGCTGATTATTATGATAAATAGCGATTCTCACGTTGACGTTGACATTGCCGTTGCCATTGTTGTTGAGTTGATATGCCATGATTAACCTAATTCGCCAAATAAAAGCATCGGATTAGTAACGCCGTGTAGCCAAGTAATCTTATTGATTGTATATAAATTGATATTTGGTGGCCAAAATGACAATTTAGGCTGAAACAATACTTGGAACGATATTCAACAGGGATGTATACTTCAGATCCCTTAAATTAGAACCTATGAAAAAACCCTAAACCATTAAATTAATTAGACAGAAAAGAGAAAGGAACAAGGAAACGAGCAACGAGGTTCGATGCCCAGATCGAGAAATTGATTATATTCGATTCTTGAAGTATTTCAGGCCTATACAGAACTAGTAGCATACTGCATAAGCTTACAATGCTCGATGGCTGCTTCAAAAACTGTGCTTAATTAGCACAAGCACAAGCTCATCCAAATATTTCCCTAATCCAAACATACATTTCTGCCCTTGACTCTGAACTTTAACCTAACACTTCAATAAAGTCGCTGGCAAAACTTGCTATCTATGTCTTTTTTGGAATTTTTTTGGAATCTAGGGATGTAAATCTGGACAAAATTACTATGTTCTGTTATTCAAATTGCATTTTAAAATGCATAAATGGATTCAATCTGTTGAAAAGAAAAGCCCATGAAACACTCAAATTATAAAAACTTAACCACTCAAATCTACAGATTCAATCTTTCGTCACCAAATTTTAAGCAAAATCAAACTGAAAAAGTTACCAAAAAACTACCCAAATAATAGTGTAGCCAAGTAATCTTATTGATTATATATAAATTGATACTTGGTGGCCAAAATGACAATTTAGGCTGAAACAATACTTGGAACGATATTCAACAGGGATGTATTCTTCAGATCCCTTAAATTAGAACGTATGAAAAAACCCTAAACCCTAAACCATTAAATTAATTAGACAGAAAAGAGAAAGGAACAAGGAAACGAGCAACGAGGTTCGATGCCGAGATCGAGAAATTGATTATATTCAATTCCTGAAGTATTTCAGGCCTATACAGAACTAGTGACATGCTGCAAAACCTTACAATGCTCGATGGCTACTTCAAAAACTGTGCTTAAAACACAAAATCTTCTAAAATAAAAATATGTGAATACCTATTGCAGGAAAAGAGACATTGAAGAAGAAAAGTTCCAAAATAATCGTGTAAGATTTACATAATTAGCACCCAATCTATTTGTGTACTTGATTTTGAATTCTAGAGTAACATTTCAATACCCGTTCTCAATACGTTTTATTTTTTTATGTTTAAATTGCATTTCTGAATGTATAAATAGATTTATACAAAACTAGTGGCATGCTACATAATCTTATAATGCTCTATGGCTGCTTCAAAAACTGTGCTTAAAATACAAAATCTTCTAAAATAAAAATATGTGAATAGCTATTGCAAGAAAAGAGACATTGAAGAAGAAAAGTTCCAAAATAATCATGTAAGATTTACATAATTAGCACCCAATCCATTTGTGCATTTGACTTTGAACTCTAGACTAACACTTCAATACCCGTTCTCAATACGTTTTATTTTTTTATGTTTAAATTGCATTTCTGAATGCATAAATAGATTCATACAAAACTAGTGACATGCTACATAAGCTATAATGCTTCATGGCTGCTTCAAAAACTGTGCTTAAAACATAAAATCTTCTAAAATAAAAATATGTGAATAGCTATTGCAGGAAAAGAGACATTGAAGAAGAAAAGTTCCAAAATAATCGTGTAAGATTTACATAATTAGCACCCAATCCATTCGTGCACTTGACTTTGAACTCTAGACTAATACTTCAATATCAGTTCTCAATAGGTTTTATTTTTTTATGTTTAAATTGCAATTCTGAATGCATAAATAGATTCATACAAAACTAGTGACATGCTACATAAGCTTATAATACTCCATCGCTGCTTCAAAAACTGTGCTTAAAACACAAAATCTTCTAAAATAAAAATATGTGAATAGCTATTGCAGGAAAAGAGACATTGAAGAAGAAAAGTTCCAAAACAATCGTGTAAGATTTACATAATTAGCACCAGCTCATCCAACATTACCCCAATCTAAACATACATTTGTGCTTTTGCCTCTGAACTCTAACCTAACACTTCAATAAAGGCTTTGGCTAAACTTGCTATCTATGTTTTTTTGTCAGAATTTAGGGATGTAAATCTGGACAAAATCACTATTTTCTGTTGTTTAAATTGCATAGGGATGTAAATCTGGACAAAATCACTATTTTCTGTTGTTTAAATTGCATTTATGAATGCATAAATGGATTCAATCG
Source organism: Picea engelmannii (assembly GCA_009831015.1). Classification (NCBI taxonomy): domain Eukaryota; kingdom Viridiplantae; phylum Streptophyta; class Pinopsida; order Pinales; family Pinaceae; genus Picea; species Picea engelmannii. The sequence continues at coordinate 920,853 of ML780603.1, forward strand.
GTTGAAAAACCCATAAAACACTCAAATTATAAAAACTTAACCACTCAAATCTACAGATCCAATCTTTCTTCACCAAATTTCAAGCAAAATCAAACTGAAAAAATTACCAAAATACTACCCAAAAAAATAAAAAGTTTAAAGTACGCTCTTCAATACAACCTGTTGACGCATACACATCTAAACTAGAGTAGAATCTAAAGACGAGTATGGGAATTACCTCTGAAGGAATTAAAACTGAAACGAAATAGAAGCAGCGAACCAAGAAACTAGAACCGAAATGGAAAGGTGTAATGGCCACGACTTTATAAGCTTACGTTTCTTTCCGCACAGTACTATGATAAGCTCACGTTTGTACAGGGCTGTATTTGCTACGGTCGTTTGTGTTTCGGATAAGTGCAAGTTTGTACATGTTTTTTTCGCACATGTTTCTTTCCGCACGGTACTAGGGCGAATATTACGCACCCTACGTGTCAAAGATTTAATGATTAAAAAAGGACAGAAGTTACCACATTGGTGGATGGGTGGCACCGACAAAGACAAAATTCTCAACGTGGAAAGACATTAATTCTTGAAAACAAAGGTACGCTGTTTTCAACAATGTTAACCATGTTCACATCAAGCGTCTCTTTCACTTCACTTTGCTTCACATAGCATTGTAATACAGTTTGAGTGGGTCTATATAGCTTGAGTGGGTTTAATGGTTAAGAATATGTGTTTTCTCTTAAGAGGTCACAAGTTCAAATCCATTGTGTTTGGATTGTTCATTAAATTTAGTAAGATTCATAAATTTTGAAGGGATTTTTGTGTACTTGTTCTAATTAATTGTTGAATTATTTGGGTTTAAATGTATAAGAGTGGGTAAGATGTCATATGCATCTAGCATCTTGCTTCTAATCATTTGGCTACCATATAAATATATGTATTTTAAATAAGTACAATTAGTTTATATAGTTGTTTGATAGAGTTTGATTTGTGCATAGTGCACTTAGATCTGCTATGTTGATGGTGGTTTTTCTAGAAGCAAATCAAGTCGGGTGGGGGCTATTACAAAAACTGTGTAGCTCAAAAATAGTCAAAGGTGAACAGGGAGAGAAGATGTTATGTTTTGAGGTTGTGTTGTTGTTTGATAGAGTTTGATTTGTGCATAGTGCAATGATTTTTGTTGTGTTGATGGTTTTTCCAGAAGCAAGTCAAGTGGGTCAGGATTGTTACAAAGACTGTGTGATCCGAAAGCAGTCAAAGGGGAGCAGAGAGAGAAGGTTTTTTTTTTAGGTTGTATTGTTCACTTTGTTTTTTTGGGTTGCTTAATGTGTTTATCTACATTGTCATATGTTATGGTTCAGAGAGACAAAGGTGTTCTAGATTTGCAAGTGTTGAGAGTGGCGAGTTCCAAGAGTTCTAATTTTTGTGTTGTGGAAATGTGTGTAATCCTCTGCATTGTATGTTATATGCCAGGGAAAATTAGGTCTTGATTCTTATTTTGCATTTCCTTGTTGTCAGGTTGTATTTTTCATTTTTTTTACAGTTGATTGATGCTATGGAGATAGTGCGGGTATAAAATTAAGGAACAGAGCATTATTTTGTATTTGTTGTAGAGAAATGTTGTTTTTAGTTTGGATGCATTTTCATATGGTGTTAGGGATTGTTTGGTTGGTGCATTGCATTGTATTCCATCAACTCTTTTTTTTGGGGGGGGGCATTAATTATAATATAAGAAAGTATAGTTCAAAAAGATGGAATTTTTGCAGTTTGTCTGGAGGCTTTTGTTATGAACATATGGCAAAACTCGGTGTAACTATGTATTGTGCATATCAGCAGTGGCAGAGGAGTATCGTTGATACAACCAGAACTATGTGTTTTCAATGCTTGTGAGGAGAATTCATACAAGTTATGGTCATGCAGTCTCGTGCATCCGCATGGTGAATTGTGATAGGGGATGTAATTTGTACAATATCCTAACGATTTCTCAGAGATTGATTCTTTTCAGATTTTCAAGCAAATGGTAGAGATTTATAGCATGTGTGTTGTGTTAGAGGCATAGTTCCGCAGATGGAGAAGATATGGCTATTGTAAAACTTCCATCCAACCTCAAAAGTGGGCCGCAAGTAAAAAGGCTTTTTCCTAGAAGATTGTCCAAAAGAAAATAGATCGTAGACCTGGGATTACCCCAAATCCAAAGGATGTCAATCTACTAAAATGTCTTTTACACATATATCATATACCTTTTGAATAGAAATAGCCGTAATCAAAAACCATCGAGCAGTCTACAAATAAGAAGCACACTTTCTTGGCACTGCTTCTAGATGCATGATGTTTGTTCCTAAATCAAAGAAAATTAATTTATTGTCAATCAGTGACCTAGTTTGCGAATTATGTCGGTTGTCACAATCACATATGTGAAGGTGCAGAAGTATAGAAATATGGGAGGGTGACCTGTGCAGGTTCTTCGCACAAGAATTAAAACCAAACTATCTTAAGTAGACCAAGTATAGTTGTGCGAGGTGCACGAGGATTCAAAATATACTGAGAGAATGGTTTATCTATTATCAATAGACTTTTGACCCTTATGCTGAGAGTTCATGCCACTTATGCTCTAGCATTGGTAGATTTGGTTGCATAGACACTTTTCCAATTGGCAGAGAGATGTCATCGACACTTCCGCATAGGCGTATGTTGAACAACACTGGTACTTTGTTTATATAGAACTTGGTCTATATTCAAATATTGCACAAAGATTTGATATGTCTTCTCTTTCCATACTATTGTAGTTCTGCATTTGGCATCATGTTTGATAGTGTGTGCTATATGCATAGTGTAGTTGGTTTCATTCAAATTTGCAATGGAATTGGTGTAGTGTTTAAGAAAACCAATTCTCTCTTATCAACTGTATTGCTGGATCAAATGGTTGAATGAAATATTCTTGATGTGCATCATATAAAAGTATTTTTTTACTAGAAAATTATCCAAAGATAAATAGATCACAGAGTTGTGATTTCCCCAAGGCGAAGAGCAAGATGAAAATCCACCAAAATGTCTTTTACACATATATTGGCTACCTTTCGAATAGAAATAGCGATAATAAAAAACCATCGAGTGGTGTACAGATAAGTAGCACATTTGATTTGCAGTTCTTTTAGATGGGTGGTGTTTCCTCCTAAATCAGAGAAAATCAATTTACTATAAATCAGGGACCTATATTGCAAACTACGTCACTTGTCACAATTAGGGATGCAGAACTATTGGAAATGCAGAGGTGTAGAAGTGTAACAATGTGGAATGATGAACAGTGCGCGTTCTTCACACGAGGCTTGAAAATAAACAATCTTAAGTGCACCAAGTATAGCTATGAACATATGGAGACACTCAGCGTAGCCATGTCTTTCACACCTTGCTAGTGGCAGAGGAATATCGCTAGCACAACTAGTGCTATGTATTTTTAATTCTTGTGCAGAGAATTCATGTCAGTTATTATTGTGTAGTTTGGCACCTTCTATTGCAAAATCTCTTTCGAACCTCAAAAGCACCCAAGTAAAAAAACTTTTGACTAGAAAATTATCGAAAGACCAATAGATCACAGACATGGGATTACCCCAAATCCAAGAGCAAGATGTCAATCCGTTAAAATGTATTTTAGACATATATAGGCTACATTTCAAATAGTAATAGGAATCATCAAAAATCATCAAACAGTCTACAAATAATCATTACATTTGCTTGGCATTGCTTCTAGATGCATGGGATTTCCTTCTAAAGTGAAGAAAATAAATTTATCATAAATAAGTGACCTATTTTGCAAATTATGTTGCTTGTCACAATCACGGATGCAGAAGTATTGGAAATGTGGAATTGTGGAAGTGTAGAAAAGTCGAAGGAGGGTATGCGCATGTTCTTTGTACAAGGATTGAAAATACACCATCTTAAGTAGGCTAAGTATAGTTGTGTGAACTATGCAAGGATTCAAAATAGACTGATTGAATTCTTTCTCTATTTTCAGTCCTTGTGTGGGATTCTATACTTTCGAGCCTTGCACTGAGAATTCATGCCACTTATGGTTTTGCATTGGCAGAATTGGTTGCATAGTGTTGGAAGCAGGCTGAATTAGATAGGAAGGCTATTTTGGGAAGAAAGGCATGCATGAGGAAAGCGACAACTTGAAGGAAGAGAATCACGCGCGCATGCATAGAAGACCTAACGACATTAGGGTTAGAGTTTGTGTAATACATTGTAACGACTGATGAGCCAAGAATAGATATAAATAGACACCTAGGAGGTCTAGGCGGGTCGGTGTTGGTTGTTTTTTTTGTTATGTGTTACTACCATGAGATAGAGTAACACATCGGTAACATGACTGTAATATGATACTTTTTTTTAAGTTGTTGAGTTGTAGGAGAGAAGAGTAGCTAGACCTTGAGGGTTAGATCGCAGGTTAAGGAGCCTGGTGGGATCTAGTCAGCCTCGTAAAGGTTGAGGGGTATGTTTGATGAATGTATGAATGAAGTTGTAGTGCACGCGGTGCCATATGAGACAGAACCATAATAAAAGAGCGAGAGAGCCAGATATTTGTTGACGTAGCCCAAGGGGGGTGAACCACGGTAAAACCTGTGTTATGTAATTGAATGTTTTCCTCTCTTTACTGTCTATGAGTAGATGTTAGAATGATATATGAATGAGCTAATGAATCTGATTACATTACATGCATGAGTGGGAATAACAATATATTGCCTTAATATTTAGAAATGATTCAAAGCATGCAAGTCACAGATCCTCATTCAGTCCTGGACTGCAAGAATTTGTGTATTGCAGTCACCCATTAAGACTATCTCAAGTGAGACTGCGCAGTGCACTCTGTGTGTTGCGTTGCCTTCTGGTTTACTATGAGGATCGATAGTTTTAGAGGCTTTGTTGGATCCCCAATAGAACTAAACCTGGTTCAATCATGTTAAAGGTATAACTCAGAGAAGCAACCAAAAAATGGTTGTGTTGTTGGTTGGAACAACATAGGATTGAGTAGATAGGATATGTTGAAGATCTGTCAAAATAATGTAAGATCTGCGGAAGGCGGGTCAAAAGAATATTGAATCGAGGGACAAGAAGGTGAGAGAATTCCCTGCTAGAAGAGGATGTTGAGACCGTGGAATCCCATAAAAGAAGATATCGAAAGCTAATTGAGGACAAAGGATCTAGAGTTTGCGTAGAAAGATAGCAGAAACCCTAAAGTAACATCATGCAAATACCTTGAACAGTATGTGTTTACTGATCTGCATGAAGTATTTTTCTATGATTTTCCACACTTATTGCAAGAGTGGATATTAAGGTTGAAATACAACCATGCAAAAAATCAAATTCGACAGTTAGAGTGGACCTCAGTTCAGATCGCGCAGTTACAGCAGGTGAATAACAAATTCACCCGCGTAGTAGATTTTTGGCTCGACAGTATTGTAGCAAGATTTATAACATAACTTGTAGTAGATACCGTGAAGTCGTACAATGCAGTAGAGAAAGAGTTTATATGCGGACCATGAGGAAGGTATATTATATTGTTGTATACTTCTATTAAGATATTTCTCTATAACAAAGGTGTAATGGCAATGGATTCAGACAACTAAACTCCCCTGCGTGCATGGGGGAAGAGGGGAAGCACTAACAGAAAAAAGAGAAATGGAAGGAGAAGTGGATAAAGGAAAGAAGGAAGAATCCTTGGACCCAATCATGATGGATGACGACCAGATCAAGCGGATCATGGAAACAGCTGGAAAGATGTGCAGTGGAGCACCCTACCAATACAAGGTAAACACCAAGAAGAGAGTTGTAGCCGCGAGGGAAGGCTTGGAAAGTGATGAAGAGGAGGTAGAGGATCTCCAAGCTGTGGAGAAGATTGAGGAAATCTTGCGCTCAACATACAAGAGGAAGATGAGAGGTCCAAGAGCAGGAATCGAAGCCAGTAACCCTATCCATATTAATGTCAGTGTGGAACCCATAAACCCATGTGCGAATAACACACCAAAAATCACATCATTGTTTAGACAACCGAATTTTGGGAGAAGGAAGACAGCAGGAAGTACATCTACACAAGAAAAAAAAACTAGGGGAGCCAGTTCAAGAAGCATTAGTCAAGTATCTATACCGCACAGAGGTAGTAGTTCAGCATTCAGGATGGCAGGATACGATCCCACCATCAGGTTACCAAAATTTAAAGGAGAAGCATCGGAGGACCTAGAAAAGCACTTATTTATCTGTGAAAAGATCTGGGAAGCAAAATAGATCAAAGAAGAGGACACTAAACTTGCACATCTAGCTATCACACTAAGGGATCGAGCATTGGATTGGTATATGAGTTTAGCCACAAACAATCCACCAGGGATAACCAGAACGATCGCAGATATCAAGAAGTTACCGATAAATGAGTTTCAGAAGCCAAGTTCATAGGACCAGTACATGAACGAGATGATAGAAATTAGACAGAAACCAGGAGAATCCATATGGGAGATTGACCAGAGATTCAAGCAACTGAAAGGAAAGTTGAAATATCTCATGATGGATATGCAGCACAGGAACCTGTTCATCAACTCACTATTACCACACTCAAAATATCCACTACAACAATAGAAGTTTCACACATAGGTGAGGCTCTGGAAGAAGCCCTACAACTAGAGGAAAACCAATACCAGAAGACAGATCCAGCCTCAATTTTTGTGCCAAGAAAGGATTGTATGGAATCCGTACGATACAACCTATGAATGGTTGTAAGTCCCTCCTCGAAATCTATGTCAAAGCACGGTTGTACAGACTGATAAATATATACCGTACAGACATAATTAAATGTTGTTTGTTGCCTTGATTTCTATGCACACAAAAGATTGTACGGACGCTAAAATCCACATTGTACAACCTCCTGTGTATGTTGAACCTTTTGCCTTGATTTCAGTGCTAGTATTCTGCCTTGGAATGCATGCCCTAGCTCTCAGAAATGTCCTCTTTCTTACTGCTCAAAAATGCTCTCTCTCTTGCTCTCTCAACAATGAATGAACAACCCAACAATGGGTGCGCACTCCAACCCTAATCAACCTCATGAGGTAGGTGAGGAGTTTTTTAATCCAACGGTTGAGATTGAGTGTCTCTTCACTCACCCTCACTAAAGTCATAAAGTCACCTTTAAATTTGCATCTCACAAATTAAATGACTAGGACCCACATTAGGCACTTTCTCACCCCTTAGGCGCCTAGGGATGAGAAACACTTGCCTAGGTACTTTTTGATTAAAAGTTTTAACACTCCCTCTTACGAAGGAAAGTGTTAGTCACCACTCCAAGCTTGTCCCTGCAAAATACAAACTTTCCTCTGCCCAATGCCTTGGTGAGTATGTCTGCAACCTGCTCCTCTGTAGATATGTACGGTAGCTCCACAGCTCCTCTCTGAACATAGTCATAGATGAAGTGATAACAAATCTCGATATGCTTAGACCTATCATGAAAAATTGGATTCTCTTAGATTTTGATGCAACTCTAATTATCACAGTAAATCATGGCAGGCCTCAACTGCACACCGAATAATCCCACCAGCAACTTGCGAAGCCAAAGGGCCTCACAACTGGCCTGACTGGCTGCCATATAGTTAGCCTCTACCGAAATCAAATCCACTGACTTTTTCTTCTGACTGAACCAAGACACAACTGCTGAGCCCAATCTGAAATAGCACCCTGAAGTACTCTTCCTATCACTGACACATCCTACCCAATCTGAATCTATATAGCCAACCAAATGAACTCCATCTCCTCTCTGATAGTCTAGACCATAATCTATCGTACCACAAAGATACCTGAGCACATGTTGTTCTTCCACCCAGTGCACTCTCCTAGGCTCCACCATGAACTGACTAAGAGTGTTGACAGGAAAACAAATATCTGGCCTAGTATTGACCAAATACATCAATGACTCGATCAACTGACGATACAAAGTGGAATCCACCAATTGTGACTCAAAAGCATGAAGCTTCTTCCAATTGGTCATGGGCCTACAATCCTCCATCTGTAATCTACTCAGAATGTCACACACATACTTCCCCTGTACTAGAAAGATCTGTCTAGGCTCCTGCCAAACCTCCAATCCCAAAAAGTAATGCATCAACCCGATAATAGTCATCCTGAACTCTGAAGCAAGGCTTTCCTTGCAGTTGTTGATGAGTCTCTCTACCCCTGTAATGAATAGATCATCCACATATAGCAGAAGAATGAGAGGATCCTCTCCAACCACAATGTAGCATAGGTTGGGATCCACCTCACTCTTCTCAAAACCCAGTTGCTTCAAATAGGCATCTATCCTCAAATACCAAGCTCTGGGAGCTTGTTTCATCCCATACAATGCCTTCTTCAGTCTACACACATGAGACTCTCTCTCATGCACCTCAAAGACCAATTGTTGCTCAATATATACCTCCTCATGTATAAGACCATTCAGAAATGCAGTCTTCACATCCATCTGGTGGATCTTCCAACCCATCTCTGTTGTAATGGAGATCACTGCGTTGATCAAAGTATATCTAGCAATCGGCACAAAGGTATCATCATAGTCGACTACTTCAACCTATGAAAACCCCCGAGCCACAAAGAGAGCTTTGTACTTATCAATGCTACCATCTGCAGCATGCTTTAGTTTATAGAGCCACCTGGAAGTCACCACTGACTTCCCCTCAGGTCTAGGAACAACTTCCCAGACATCGTTCTTCATAATAGAATTATACTCTTCCATCATGGCATCCCTCCAAACCTGTCTACCAAAAGTCTCCTCAAAAGTGGAAGGCTCAAACTCCCGAATACTTCTCACCATCACGATGTAGCTGCAAAACCTCTTGGGAGGTTTACTCTACCTCACTGCCTGTCTGGGATTCCCCACCGAACCATGTGCCTCCCTCAAAGTATCTTGAAGCCACTTAGGCTTCCTCCTCTCTAAAGTAGTGTCCTATGGAGGGGACTCTCCCTGCTCAACCCCATCTCCTAAAGACAGTGATCCTGAAGTAGACTATGGAGAACTCGCTCCTGAAACATGTGGACCAGTAGCCTGCGAACCTGAATCATGTGGCCCTGTCACCTATGAACCTGTCGTCCCCGAAACTGGTGGCCCCGAACTCCTTGTCATTGTAGTCTACTGTAGACTCACCTGAATCTGAGGTGAATATTGTTCACCCTTCTCTGTCCCTCTAGAATTCCTAAATGTTACGTCCTCCTCAAATCTGACATCCCTCCTCAAGACAGTCTTCCTCGAGGAAGGAAGGTATATACGAAAATCCTTTGAAGTCTCATTGTACCCAACAAATATCCCTCTATCTGTCGTGGGCTCCAGCTTTGTTCTCTTCTCATAAGGGACATGTGAATAAGTGATGCACCCAAAAATTCGAAGGTGCCCCACCTCAGGATTCTTCCTAGAAAAAGACTCCTCAAGATTCATGCTCCCCACAGCCTTATGAGGACTCATGTTCTGCAGATAAAATGTAGTGTATCATGCCTCAACCCATAGAAATAGTGGCAGCCCCTGATCATGTATCATGGCTCTCGCAGCCCCAACAATGGCCTTGTTCTTCCTTTCTGCAACCCCATTCTGCTGTGGGTTGTAAGGAATAGTCAACTCTCTCCTGATGCCCTCTCCTGCACAGAAGTCCATGAACGCCTTGGAGGTATACTCAACCCCATTGTCTGTCCTTAGAACTATGATTTTCTTCCCTGTCTAGTTCTCCATAAGAGCTTTGAACTCTTGGAACCGACTGAAGACCTGTCCTTTGGTCTTCATAAAGAAAATCCAAGACTTCTGTGAGAAGTCATCAATGAATACAACACAGTATAGAAAACCATCCAACGATGTTGAAGACATCGAGCCACATACATCTAAATGTATAAGATCAAGAACACCTGCTGCTCTACTGTCACTTCTCAGAAAAGCAGTCTGGGTGTACTTTCCCAAAGAACACCCCTTGCACAACTCATGGTACTCTGAACTGAAATATGGAACTCCTATCACCATATCCCTCAGTACCCTCAAAGCCCCATGGTGCAAATGTGCCATCCTCTTGTGCCATAGCTCACATAGGTCACTGTTGTTGGTAGTATGAATCAATGCTCTCGCTAGCTAGAACATAAGCTTGTACATCTTCTAATGTCTAGTCCCAATCACTTTGGCCAAAGTGATACTAGACCCCTTTGGGTAAAGGAGCACCTGCCCATCATGGAACAAGACCTCGTAGCCCCTCTCCTCAATAGCAGAAACTGACACTACATTCTTCTTCAAGCCTAGAACATATAGAACCTCTATCAAAGACATGGGAGGAAAAGACTCCATCTGAAATGATACAGTTCCGCAACTAACTGCCTTGAACTCCTAGTCATCTCCAAGAACTACCTCAACATATCCAATCTGTGTGAGGTCTGTCAAGTTCTCACGAACCCTTGTCATATGGCGAGAGTCACCACTATCAATATACCAAGTATCTGAATGAGTGGTCCTCATGGATAGACACACAACCAAGGAAAACTCCTTGTCAAACTTGGTGGAAAAATCTTCCACCATTGTTGAAGCTGTTGTTTGTTTCTACTTCTTGTTAGGACATTGACTTGCATAGTGTCCAAACTTATGGCATGCAAAGCACTTGACTTTTCTCATGTCTTTCGTCCCTTCACCCTTAGGCTTGTTTCCTCCCTTTGGACCCTTTTTGAACTTCTTCTTGCTAGTGGTAGCAAGAGACACATTCTCCTCCTCATGACATGTAGATGAACTTCCATGTACATAACCTCTCAGGGTTTCCTCCTAAACAAAGTCATCCCAAAGATGTTACCAGTTGGGAAGCTTCTCCCTAGCAATAATTACCTCCACAAAAACAACCCATTGTTTGGAAAATCCATTCAATGTTGTTCTCACAAGCTCACTGTCAACTATGGCCTCCCCCATAGCTCCAACCTCATCTCTCACCTATGTCAATCTAGTAAGGTATGTGACCACATTTTCAGGCTTGGTCATTTTTATGCTCTTTAGTTTTTCCCTCAAAACCATCTTTCGGTTCTCATTAGTACCCTGGTACAATTTAGTCAAAGACTCCCACATCTCATAGGCATGTTCCTTCCCCGTCAAGTGAGGAATCAAATGGTCCTTGATGGCATCAAGAATAATCCTCTTAGCCTTGATACTCTTCTTAGTGTAAGCTGCAAGAAGAGTAGCATCAGTAGGTGCCACCACAGGATGAGTTGCAGTATTTTCCACAATGTCCCACAACTCATTTTCTTGCAACAGCAAGACCATCCTCTCCTTCCAAGCAGCAAAATTTGTTGCTCCATCAAGTCTGTCCTCAACTCTCAAACCTATAGCCATTGACCATTTTCTTCTGAAAATGACAAATTCAAAATTTTGCCCTGTGAAGTGACTGTTGTCCCAACTTTCTGACTTGCTGAAATATCTCTGCTTCTCTTAACTTAGCTCTGATACCATGTAAAATTTCAAACCCTAACCCAGTTTCAGTCTCGTTGATTTTTCAACCAATGTTTAATGCCTAAACCCAGTTTTATAACAGCAAATAAAACTCAACAGAAAATAATTTTCAAAACTAAAACATGAGGATTCTGAACTTCATTTTTAATGCAGAAATAAAATATCAGTAGCACATAAACTCAGAAAAATATAACACAGAGATTTTTTGTCTAACAACGACCCTGGAAAAACCCACAAGGGGAAAACAAGTGAGAGAGGGAGATTTTTACTATTTAGGAGCTTCAGAGAAATTCTGTTACAACATGTTCATCTTCAGAAATTTAATGACAAACTTATCTCGATAACCATGCCAAGTCTTCCCACAAGAAAATGAGCCAAACTCCTCAAAACTCTTTCTAGAATTTTTTGCAATAAATTATAGGTCTGCTCCTCGATCTATGTGCCTCCAAATGGCTATACGACTGCCTAGAAATTCATGCCAACAACTTCAACAATTTTCTTAGTGCATTAATGGTTGTACGACTACCTTGAAAACTGTGCCAAACTTTCTAGAAACACCACACAACAACCTGCCTCAATTTTTGTGCCAATAAATGATTGTACTGACCTGTACAGAATCTGTACGATACGACCTTAGTACGGTTGTTCGTCCCTCCTCGAAATATGTGCCAAAGTAACTCTGTACGAACTATTAAATCTGTACCATATGGACAGAATTAAGTGTTGTTTGATGCCTCGATTTATGTGCACACAAAAGACTATACAGACCTCGAAACCCATATTGTACGACCTCATGCGTATGTTGAACCCTTTTTCTTGATTTTTGTGCTAGTATTCTTCCTTGGAATGTGTGCCCTAGCTCTCAAAAATTGCCTCTTTCTTGCTGCTCGAAAATGCTCTCTCTCTCTTGCCCTCTCAACAATGAATGAACAACCCAACAATGGGTGTGCCCTCCAACCTAATCGACCTCATGAGATAGGTGAGGATTTTCTTAATCCAACGGTTGAGATTGGATTAGATGAGTGGTTGAGATTGAGTGTCTCTTCACTCACCCTCACTAAAGTCATAAAGTCACCTTTTAATTTCCATCTCACAAATTAAATGACTAGGGCCCACATTAGTCACTTTCTCACCCCTTAGGGCCTAGGGATGAAAAACTCTTGCCTAGGTACTTTTTAATTAAAATTTTTAACAAGAAGTTCAGATGTTTTTAAAATGGTTAGTTCAATTGGTTTAGAGTCACAGGTGAGTTTATTAGTTTCAACATTTTATAGAAAGAAGATTAGATAGTTGGGTGGGTTTATTAGTTTCAACATTTTATAGAAAGAAGATCACATGGTTAGTTCAATTGATCTAGAGACACAAGTAACTTTATCATACTTATTGTAAGGTGAGACTCTTTACCCCACTTACCATTAGAAATTGGGTTTAATTGAAATTATTTAAAATGTTATACGACTGCCTAGAAATTCATGCCAACAACTTCAACAATTTTCTTAGTGCATTAATGGTTGTACGACTACCTTGAAAACTGTGCCAAACTTTCTAGAAACACCACACAACAACCTGCCTCAATTTCTGTGCCAATAAATGATTGTACTGACCTGTGCAGAATCCGTATGGTATGGCCTTAGTACGGTTGTTTGTCCCTCCTCGAAATCTATGCCAAAGTACGTATGTACGAACTATAAAATCTGTACCGTACGAACATAATTAAATGTTGTATGATTCATCGATCTATGTGCACACAAAAGACTGTACAGACCTCGAAATCCATACTGTACGACCTCATGTGTATGTTGAACCTTTTTTTCTCAATTTTTGTGCTAGTATTCTTCCTTGGAATGTGTGCCCTAGCTCTCAGAAATGGCCTCTTTCTTGTTGCTCGAAAATGCTCTCTCTCTCTCTTGCTCTCTCAACAATGAATGAACAACCCAACAATGGGTGCGCCCTCCAACCCTAATCGACCTCATGAGGTAGGTGAGGATTTTCTTAATCCAACGGTTGAGATTGGATTAGATGAGTGGTTGAGATTGAGTGTCTCTTCACTCACCCTCACTAAAGTCATAAAGTCATCTTTTAATTTGCATCTCACAAATTAAATGACTAGGGTCCACATTAGGCACTTTCTCACCCCTTAGGGGCCTAGGGATGAGAAACACTTGCTAGGTACTTTTTAAGTAAAAATTTTAACAAGAAGTTCAGATGTTTTTAAAATGGTTAGTTCAATTGGTTTAGAGTCACAGGTGAGTTTATTAGTTTCAACATTTTATAGAAAGAAGATTAGATAGTTGGGTGGGTTTATTAGTTTCAACATTTTATAGAAAGAAGATCACATGGTTAGTTCAATTGGTCTAGAGCCACAAGTGACTTTATCATACTTATTGTAAGGTGAGACTGTTTACCCCACTTACCATTAGAAATTAAGTTTGATTGAAATTATTTAAAATGTGATTTTGATGCTAGAAAAATATTAAATAAAGCATTCTAAAATCACTATAGTTTTGTAATTTTGATGACTTAAAAAATTAAAAAAGATATCTCAAAACTTCTCACGCTATGTTTTCCAAAATACTCAAGCTCATACAAATATTTTAAAATTGAGATTCCATAAAATTTTAAAAACTAATATTAAGTTTTATTTAAAATAATTAAATCTATTAAAATGCAAACCTTTCCCAAAAAGATTTGGCAGGAAACATTTCGGACTTAAAAAGGATCATAGATAAATCTCAAATTAAAAGGAATGAATCTAACATTTTTATTTAGCATGTTATCTCACATTCGTATTGAACATTTTTATTTGTCTAGCATGTGAAGTTGGTAGTGAACATTTGTAGAGAACACGCAGATTTAGGGTTGGCGGGGAAACGAGGAAGATTCAGTAGAACAAGAGAGGCGAAGAGTGCAGTAGAATAGGCAAACTGAGAATGCCACTAACGTCACAACCATTGCAGCTTTTTGTACAACCCAACTCCTGTGGTCAAATAAGGATTTGACGAGGTTTCGTCCGCCTCTCTTAACATTGAACTGTTCAAAGAATATGAAAAGGATAGCAAGAATGGTTGCTGTGGAGAACATCCCGGACAGAAGAATGAGTGGATTCGAAGAAATGTCACACCTTATCCGCCCACGCAAATAAATGACCGCAGTGAGAATCGCTTCATGAATGATGGCATACCATCGTAATATGCTGTATATACTACGTGTATAGTTGGGACGATCTATATGTAGCTCGGGAATCTGTTCATTTCTGTCACGTACAGCATTCTCCGGAAGCAGCTCATTATTATGATAAATAGCGATTCTCACGTTGACAGTGCAATTGACATTGTTGTTGAGTTGATATGCCATGATTAACCTAATTCGCCAAATAAAAGCATCGGATTAGTAACGCCGTGTAGCCAAGTAATCTTATTGATTGTATATAAATTGATACTTGGTGGCCAAAATGACAATTTAGGCTGAAACA
>ML780603.1:935838-962932 GCA_009831015.1 Picea engelmannii
ACCTATGAAAAAACCCTAAACCATTAAATTAATTAGACAGAAAAGAGAAAGGAACAAGGAAACGAGCAACGAGGTTCGATGCCCAGATCGAGAAATTGATTATATTCGATTCTTGAAGTATTTCAGGCCTATACAGAACTAGTGGCATGCTGCATAAGCTTACAATGCTCGATGGCTGCTTCAAAAACTGTGCTTAAAACACAAAATCGTCTAAAATAAAATATGTGAATAGCTATTGCAGGAAAAGAGACATTGAAGAAGAAAAGTTCCAAAATAATCGTGTAAGATTTACATAATTAGCACCTAATCCATTTGTGCACTTGATTTTGAACTCTAGACTAACACTTCAATACCTGTTATCAATAAGTTTTATTTTTATATGTTTAAATTGCATTTCTGAATGCATAAATAGATTCATACAAAACTAGTGACATGCTACATAAGCTTATAATGCTCCATGGCTGCTTTAAAAACTGTGCTTCAAACATAAAATCTTCTAAAATAAAAATATGTGAATAGCTATTGCAGGAAAAGAGACATTGAAGAAGAAAAGTTGTAAAATAATCGTGTAAGATTTACATAATTAGCACCCAATCCATTTGTCCACTTGACTTTGAACTCTAGACTAACACTTCAATACTCGTTCTCAATACGTTTTATTTTTTTATGTTTAAATTGCATTTCTGAATGCATAAATAGATTCATACAAAACTAGTGACATGCTACATAAGCTTATAATGCTCCATGGTTGCTTCAAAAACTGTGCTTAAAACATAAAATCTTCTAAAATAAAAATATGTCAATAGCTATTGCAGGAAAAGAGACATTGAAGAAGAAAAGTTCCAAAATAATCGTGTAAGATTTACATAATTAGCACCCAATCCATTTGTGCACTTGACTTTGAACTCTAGACTAACACTTCAATACCTGTTCTCAATACGTTTTATTTTTTTATGTTTAGATTGCATTTCTGAATACATAAATAGATTCATACAAAACTAGTGACATGCTACATAAACTTATAATGCTCCATGGCTGCTTCAAAAACTATGCTTAAAACACAAAATCTTCTAAAATAAAAATATGTGAATAGCTATTGCAGGAAAAGAGACATTGAAGAAGAAAAGTTCCAAAACAATCATGTAAGATTTACATAATTAGCACCAGCTCATCCAACATTTCCCCAATCCAAACATACATTTATGCCCTTGCTTCTGAACTCTAACCTAACATTTCAATAAAGGCGTTGGCTAAACTTGCTATCTATGTTTTTTTGTTGGAATTTAGGTATGTAAATCTGGACAAAATCACTATTTTCTGTTGTTTAAATTGCATTTATGAATGTATAAATGGATTCAATTGGTTGAAAAGCCCATGAAACACTCAAATTATAAAAACTTAACCACTCAAATCTACAGATACAATCTTTCTTCACCAAATTTCAAGCAAAATCAAACTGAAAAAATTACCAAAAAACTACCCAAAAAAAAATAAAAAATTTAAACTACGCTCTTCAATACAACCTGTTGACGCATACACATCTAAACTAGAGTAGAATCTAACGACGAGTATGAGAATTACCTCTGAAGGAATTAAAACTGAAACGAAATAGAACAAGTGAACCAAGAAACTAGAACCGAAATGGAAAGGTGTAATGGCCACGACTTTATAAGCTCATGTTTCTTTCCGCACAGTACTATGATAAGCTCACGTTTGTACAGGGCTGTATTTGCTACGGTCGTTTGTGTTTCGGATAAGTGCAAGTTTTTGAACATGTTTCTTTCCGCACATGTTTCTTTCCGCACAGTACTAGGGCGAATATTACGCACCCTGCGTAAGGGTTATAAAGTAAAAATTTGACCACTTTTCCGATTTGGAATGAATGTTTTCAAATTGAAAAATTGGAAATAGATTTCCCCTCCGCCCACACAAGGCGTGTCAAAGATTTAATGTTTAAAAAAGGACGCGTGTCAAAGATTTAATGTTTAAAAAAGGACGGAAGTTACCACATTGGTGGATGGGTGGTACAGACAGACAAAATTCTCAACGTGGAAGGACATTAATTCTTGAAAACAAAGGTACTCTGTTTTCAACAATGTGAACCATGTTCACATAAAGCGTCCCTTTCACTTTACTTTGCTTCACATAGCATTGTAATACATATCATCATATTAGTTCGGTAAAGGTAGGAGGAGGGAATTGAATAGGCAATTTAATTAGATGTGGTATTTTAATTGTTATAAGTTTTTGTTTTTTTTTTTTTAAATATAATGACATAAATTTCTACAAAATCACAATTTTTTATTGTTTAAATTGTATTTTTGAATATAGAAATGGATTCAGTGTTGAAAAATCTCGAGAGTACTCTAATTACACAAAATTAATCACTCAAATCTACATATATAACAGTGTTTAGATTAAGGTATTTAATTATGTAAGTTTAGGGGATGTTTGAAATGTTTACATGTACCAGAATTATTTTAATAAATATATATAAATTATTGTGTTTGGATTGTTCATTAAATTTAGTAAGATTCATAAATTTTGAAGGGATTTTTGTGTACTCTTTGACATGATTATGATTTTTGTGATAGATTTCACAAATTACAAGGAGCTTTAATTGAATTCTTTTGTTCTAATTAATTGTTGAATTATTTGGGTTTAATCACGATATATTGTTCTAGCCAGGAAGGGTGTTGTGGTTGGTGAATTGAATGAGATGTGGTTTTTTGGGCTTGTACAAATGTATAAGAGTGGGTAAGAAGTCATATGCATCTAGCATCTTGCTTCTAATCATTTGGCTACCATATGAATATATGTATTTTAAATAAGTACAATTAGTTTATGTAGTTGTTTGATAGAGTTTGCTTTGTGCATAGTGCACTTAGATCTGCTATGTTGATGGTTTTTCTAGAAGCAAGTCAAGTCGGGTGGGGGCTATTACAAAAACTGTGTAGCTCAAAAATAGTCAAAGGTAAACAGGGAGAGAAGATGTTATGTTTTGAGGTTGTGTTGTTGTTTGATAGAGTTTGATTTGTGCATAGTGCAATGTTTTTTGTTGTGTTGATGGTTTTTCCAGAAGCAAGTCAAGTGGGTCGGGACTGTTACAAAGACTGTGTGATCCGAAAGCAGTGAAAGGGGAGCAGAGAGAGAAGGTGTTTTTTTTAGGTTGTATTGTTCACTTTGTTTTTTTGGGTTGCTTAATGTGTTTATCTACATTGTCATATGTTATGGTTCAGAGAGACAAAGGTGTTCTAGATTTGCAAGTGTTGGGAGTGGCGAGTTCCAAGAGTTCTAATTTTTGTGTTGTGGAAATGTGTGTAATCCTCTGCATTGTATGTTATATGCCAGGGAAAATTAGGTCTTGATTCTTATTTTGCATTTCCTTGTTGTCAGGTTGTATTTTTCATTTTTTCTACAGTTGATTGATGCTATGGAGATAGTGCGGGTATAAAACTAAGGAACAGAGCATTATTTTGTATTTGTTGTAGAGAAATGTTGTTTTTAGTTTGGACGCATTTTCATATGGTGTTGGGGATTGTTTGGTTGGTGCATTGCAGTGTATTCCATCTGCTCTTTTTTGGGGAGGAGCATTAATTATAGTATAAGAAAGTATAGTTCAAAAAGATGGAATTTTTGCAGTTTGTCCGAAAGCTTTTGTTATGAACATATGGCAGAACTCGATGTAACTATGTATTGTGCATATCAGCAGTGGCAGAGGAGTATCGTTGATACAACCAGAACTATGTGTTTTCAATGCTTGTGAGGAGAATTCATACAAGTTATGGTCGTGCAATCTCGTGCATCTGCATGGTGAATTGTGATAGGGGATGTAATTTGTACGATATCCTAACAATTTCTCAGAGATCGATTTTTTTCAGATTTTCAAGCAAATGGTAGAGATTTATAGCATGTGTGTTGTGTTAGAGGCATAGTTCTGTAGATGGAGAAGATATGGCTATTGTAAAACCTCCATCCAACCTCAAAAGTGGGCCTCAAGTAAAAAGGCTTTTTCCTAGAAGATTGTCCAAAGGCAAATAGATCGTAGACCTGGGATTACCCCAAATCCAAAGGATGTCAATCTACTAAAATGTCTTTTACACATATATCAGATACCTTTTGAATAGAAATAGCCGTAATCAAAAACCATCAAGAAGTCTACAAATAAGCAGCACATTTTCTTGGCACTGCTTCTAGATGCACGGTGTTTGTTCCTAAATCAAAGAAAATCAATTTATTGTAAATCGGTGACCTAGTTTGCAAATTATGTCAGTTGTCACAATCACATATGTGAAGGTGCAGAAGTATAGAAATGTGGGAGGGTGACCTGTGCAGGTTCTTCACACAAGGCTTAAAACCAAACTATCTTAAGTAGACCAAGTATAGTTGTGCGAGGTGCACGAGGATTCAAAATATACTGAGAGAATGTTTTCTCTATTATCAATAGACTTTCAACCCTTACGCTGAGAGTTCATGCCACTTATGCTCTAGCATTGGTAGATTTGGTTGCATAGACACTTTTCCAATTGGTAGAGAGATGTCATCGACACTTCCGCATAGGCGTATGTTGAACATCACTGGTACTTTGTTTATTTAGAACTTGGTCTATATTCAAATATTGCACAAATATTTGATATGTCTGCTCTTTCCATACTATTGTAGTTCTGCATTTGGCATCATGTTTGATAGTGTGTGCTCTATGCATAGTGTAGTTGGTTTCATTCAAATTTGCAATGGCATTGGTGTAGTGTTTAAGAAAACCAAATCTCTCTTATCAATTATATTGCTGGATCAAATGGTTGAATGAAACATTCTTGATGTGCATCATATAAAAACATTTTTTTACTAGCAAATTATCCAAATATAAATAGATCACAGAGTTGTGATTTCCCCAAGGCGAAAAGCAAGATGAAAATCCACCAAAATGTCTTTTACACATATATTGGCTACCTTTCGAATAGAAATAGTGATAATAAAAAACCATTGAGTGGTGTATAGATAAGTAGCACATTTGATTTGCAGTTCTTTTAGATGGGTGGTGTTTCCTCCTAAATCAGAGCAAATCAATTTACTATAAATCAGGGACCTATATTGCAAATTACGTCGCTTTTCACAATTAGGGATGCAGAACTATTGGAAATGCAGAGGTGTAGAAGTGTAACTATGTGGAACAATGAACAGTGCACGTTCTTCGCACAAGGCTTGAAAATAAACAATCTTAAGTGCACCAAGTATAGCTATGAACATATGGAGACACTCAGCATAGCCATGTCTTTCACACCTTGCTAGTGGTAGAGGAATATCACTAGCACAACTAGTACTGTGTATTTTTAATTCTTGTGCGGAGAATTCATGTCAGTTATTACTGTGCAATTTGGCACCTTCTATTGCAAAATCTCTTTCGAACCTCAAAAGCACCCAAGTAAAAAAACTTTTGACTAGAAAATTATCGAAAGACCAATAGATCGCAGACATGGGATTACCCCAAATCCAAGAGCAGGATGTCAATCCGTTAAAATGTATTTTAGACATATATAGGCTACATTTCAAATAGTAATAGGAATCATCAAAAATCATCAAACAGTCTACAAATAAGCATTACATTTGCTTGGCATTGCTTCTAGATGCATGGGATTTCCTTCTAAAGTGAAGAAAATAAATTTATCATAAATAAGTGACCTATTTTGCAAATTATGTTGCTTGTGACAATCACGAATGCAGAAGTATTGGAAATGTGGAATTGTGGAAGTGTATAAAAGTCGAAGGAGGGTCTGTGCATGTTCTTTGTACAAGGATTGAAAATACACCATCTTAAGTAGGCTAAGTATAGTTGTGTGAACTATGCAAGGATTCAAAATAGACTGAGTGAATTCTTTCTCTATTTTCAGTCCTTGTGTGGGTTCTATACTTTCGAGCCTTGCGTTGAGAATTCATGCCACTTATGGTTTTGCATTGGCAGAATTGGTTGCATAGTGTTGGAAGCAGGCTAAATCAGATAGGAAGGCTATTTTGGGAAGAAAAACATGCACGAGGAAAGCGACAACTTGAAGGAAGAGAATCACGCGCGCATGCATAAAATACCTAATGACATTAGGGTTAGAGTTTGTGTAATACATTGTAACGACTGATGAGCCAAGAATAGATATAAATAGACACCTAGGAGGTCTAGGTGGGTCGGTGTCGGTTGTTTTTTTTGTTATGTGTTACTAGCATGAGATAGAGTAACAGATCAATAACATGACTGTAATATGATACCTTTTTTTAAGCTGTTGAGTTGTAGGAGAGAAGAGTAGCTAGACCTTGAGGGTTAGATCGCAGGTTGAGGAGCCTGGTGGGATCTAGTCAGCCTCGTAAAGGTTGAGGGGTATGTTTGATGAATGTATGAATGAAGTTGTAGTGCACACGGCACCATATGAGACAAAACCATAATAAAAGAGCGAGAGAGCCAGATATTTGTTGACATAGCCCAAGGGGGGTGAACCATGGTAAAACATGTGTTATGTAATTGAATGTTTTCCTCTCTTTGCTGTCTATGAGTAGATGTTAGAATGATATATGAATGAGATAATGAATCTAATTACATTACATGCATGAGTGGGAATAACAATATATTGCCTTAATATTTAGAAATGATTCAAAGCATGCAAGTCGCAGATCCTCATTCAGTCCTGGACTGCAAGAATTTGTGTATTGCAATCACCCATTAAGACTTTGCAGTCACCCATTAATACTATCTCAATTCTTGCAGTCACCCATTAAGACTATCTCAGGTGAGACTGCGCAGTGCACTCTGTGTGTTGCGCTGCCTTCTGGTTTACTATGAGGATCAATAGTTTTAGAGGCTTTGTTGGATCCCCAATAGAACTGAACCTGGTTCAATCATGTTAAAGGTATAACTCAGAGAAACAACCAAAAAATGGTTGTGTTGTTGGTTGGAACAACATAGGATTGAGTAGATAGGATATGTTGAAGATCTGTCAAAATAATGTAAGATCTACAGAAGACGGGTCAAAAGAATATTGAATCGAGGGACAAGAAGGTGAGAGAATTCCCTGCTAGAAAAGGATGTTGAGACCGTTGAATCCCAGAAAAGAAGATATCGAAAGATAATTGAAGACAAAGGAGCTAGAGTTTGTGCAAAAAGATAGCAGAAACCCTAAAGTAACACCGTGCAAATACCTTGAGAAGTATGTGTTTACTAATCTGCATGAAGTATTTTTCTATGATTTTCCACACTTATTGCAGGAGTGGATATTAAGGTTGAAATACAACCATGCAAAAAATCAAATCCGACAGTTAGAGTGGACCTCAATTCAGATCGCGCAGTTACAACAGGTGAATAACAAATTCACCCGCGCAGTAGATTTTTGGCTCGACAGTATTGTAACAAGATTTATAACATAACTTGTAGCGGATACCATGAAGTCGTACAATGCAGCAGAGCAAGAGTTTATATGCGGACCTCGAGGAAGGTATATTATATTGTTGTATACTTATATTAAGATATTTCTCTATAACAAAGGTGTAATGGCAATGGATTCAGACAACTAAACTCCCCTGCGTGCATGGGGGAAGGGGGGAAGAACTAACAGGAAAAAGAGAAATGGAAGGAGAAGTGGATAAATGAAAGAAGGAAGAATCTTTGGACCCAATCATGATGGATGACGACCAAATCAAGCGGATCATGGAAACAGTTGAAAAGATGTGCAGTGGAGCACCCTACCAATACAAGGTAAACACCATGAAGAGAGTTGTAGCCGCGAGGGAAGGCTTGGAAAGTGATGAAGAGGAGGTAGAGGATCTTCGAGCTGTGGAGAAGATTGAGGAAATCTTGCACTCAACATACGAGAGGAAGATGAGAGGTCCAAGAGCAGGAATCGAAGGCAGTAACCCTATCCATATTAATGTCAGTGTGGAACCCATAAACCCATGTGCGACTAACACACCAAAAAGAACACAATTGTTTAGACAACCGAATTTTGGGAGAAGGAAGACAGTAGGAAGTACATATACACAAGAAAAAACAACTGGGGGAGCCAGTTCAAGAAGCATTAGTCAAGTATCTACACCGCACGGAGGTAGTATTTTAGCATTCAGGATGGCAGGATACGATCCCACCATCAGGTTACCAAAATTTAAAGGAGAAGCATCGGAGGACCTAGAAAAGAACTTATTTATCTATGAAAAGATCTGGGAAGAAAAATAGATCACAAACGAGGACACTAAACTTGCACATCTAGCTATCACACTAAGGGGTCGAGCACTGGATTGGTATATGAGTTTAGCCAAAAACAATCCACCAGGGATAACCAGAACGATCGCAGATATCAAGAAGTTACCGATAAATGAGTTTCAGAAGCCAAGTTCATAGGACCAGTACATGAACGAGATGATAGAAATTAGACAGAAACCAGGAGAATCCATATGGGAGATTGACCAGAGATTCAAGCGACTAAAAGGAAAGTTGAAATATCTCATGATGGATATGCAGCATAGGCACCTGGTCATCAACTCACTATTACCACACTTAAATATCCACTACAAAAATAGAAGTTTCAGACATAGGCGAGGCTCTGCAGGAAGCCCTACAACTAGAGGAAAACCAATACCAGAAGATAGATCCAGCCATTGAGGAGATGAAGGAGGATTTGAAGAACTTAATGTTCCAGCTAAACCAGAACAAAAGTAAGGACAAACGAGAAGTGGTTTGGTGTACCACATGCAGGATAGAAGGACATCATAAGAACGAATGTCCAACATTCACGTAGTACATGGAAGCAGGAATGCCAAATCTGTTACTAACAGGAGGACTATGGTGAAAAATCTGTAAAAAACAGGGCCACGACCCATATCACTTCCCAATGATGCAGAAGTACCATACAATCCCAAAAAGTTCATACTACAACTTTTTCAAGTCAGTAGGCCATGATGACAAAGATTGTAGAACCATGGAGTTGATGAGAGAAAGGACATCATATGCATATAGGGTGCAGGCAAAAATGATGACCAGGAAATCCGCACCTTAGTTTAACTAGGTACCAGCCCCATATAACATTGCACAGCCACAGTATAATACTACACAACAACCATATAATACCACATAACCACAGTACAACACAACACATCCCTAGTACAATATCACGCAATACAATCAGGTGCCTCAGTATAATGCGTCGCGAGGGGATCGAGCTGGCTACAAAGGTGGAGGACAAGCAAGAGGAGGCTTTGGAAGAGGTAGCGGACCAGTAGTATGTCACAACTATCAACAACCAGGACATTATGCAAGAGAGTGTCCACTTCCACCAGCGACATGTATGTATTGTCGCGCATCGGATCATGATACGAAAGAATGTCCTACATTATTAGGGAAGATCCAGGAAAAGAGGAATCAAAACAATCAGAATGTTCAATGGATTTTAGAGAAAGCGAGGGATGAAGGAAGAAACATCAACATAGTTACATGCAGAGGAGCTAAAACAAGGAACGACACAGTACTCAAAGAGCCAGTACAACACCAATGGGTGAAGAATAATATCAAACCAAGGAAGCAATTCAACGCGTAGAATGAGAAGGAAAAATTTAATCAATCCAGACAAGAATTTTTTAATCCTAACATTGCGTCGACCTAAACTATGCAACATAGTAAAGATGTACCATAGTACAAGATGCCTCGATCGTTGGATCATACCAAATAAATGCATTCCATGGGACAAGTAAGTACAATCAAAGGCTTTTTACAATCATGTGTAAAATTACTAAATGATCCATCCTCTGTCAAAATATTACAAAATATATTAGAGAGTTGTAGCATAGAGACAGAAGGAAAACTAGAACAAAAAACAGTCAATCACCTACACACAAGGAGAAGAACAAGTAGCGAGTTCATGTTTAATGCCAACATTGGAGATTTCAACATGGGATATATCATATTGGATCTATGATCTGAAGTCAATGTATTACCCAAGAAGACAAGGAAATGTATAGGAGAGCCCACATTAGGATATTCACCCGTTTAACTGAAATTGGAATATCAACACAAAGTTCTACCAATTGGGAGACTGAAAGGAGTAACAATAGACTTGGATGGTGTGTGTACTAAAGTTGACTTTGAAGTAATAGAGATAGTGGATGACACAACACCATATACAACATTACTAGGCTTGGATTGGGAGTTTGATAATCATGCCATAATCAAATTAAAGACACAAAGAATGACCTTTGAGTTAGGAGAATACAGGTTCATTTCGCCATTACACCCTTCAGAAGGGGAAAGGTTTGTAGAGCCTACTTTCCTGGACTTAGAAGAAATCAACCAGTTGTATAAAAAAACTACACGAGATGAGGATTATGTAAACCCAACTATAGATGGGATACTCAGTTGGTGGAGCATTACTTCATGTGTGTTAGACACAAATAATGTTTTAAAGAACTAACAACAAAGGCTACATGAAGTTTCTACAAGAAGATGCGCAAGAATAGACCACACAGTAAGATGGGTAGGTACGGAAATAAGGGACCCACCCAGTTTCCATGCGGTAAACAATCTAGAAGCATTCTTGACACATTACGAAGATGAAGTGTTAGAAAATCAGAGTCTCTTAACACTAGATATAGCACTCAAGGCCACACCTACAAGATGGGGCACACACAAGGAAACAATCAAGGACTGGTACCAATGTAAGTGGTTACTGCGCATACGGTTTGGTGCAGAACAAAGAAGCAACCAACAACAGAAATATGATGGACAGGGGCACCAGTGGAACACTTGGAAAATTGAAAAATGATAGGAAAATGACACCCCTAGAGGAACGGCCTCATCATTTTGTACACACCTTAGAGGGCATCCCAGAAAACTGGTATACAGACCAGGAACTACCCAAAGGAACTACAAGCTAGACAGTACTACAACAGAACTTTACAGTCACTTTCTCATTTGAACATGAGAACCCCAACATAGATGCATCACTTAAACAAATAAGAGGGGTGATATTCATTAAGGAACCAGAATTCAAACTCATAATAGAGGAACAATAGCAAAATAGATAGACAATGAAAGAATTGTTGTCATGCTACCATGTGCAGGAAGAAGTACTAGATGAAGACAATCTGCGTGACATTCAGATTGAGGAAGCTGAAGGTGAAAGAGAAGTGGAAGGTACACCTCTAGAATCAGAAATATTTGTTGCGCTGATCAAGGGAAAGAATGTCAACATTGGGACCACTGAGAATCCAAAACTGGCCAACATTGGAGACTACTGGGATGAGAAAACAGTGGAATTCATAACAGAATTACTAGGCAAGTACAACGACCTGTTCCCCACAATGTTCACAGAAATGAAGGGCATAGCAGGAGAACTAGGTGAAATGAAGACACCACTCAAAGATGAGGCAAGACCGATCAGACAACAACCATACAGACTAAATCCAATATATAAGCAAAAAGTCAAAGCTGAGATCGATAGGATGCTCGAAGTTGGAATCATAGAACATGTGGAAGAATCAGAATACATAATACCGATGGTAGTTCAGGAGAAAAAAACAAGGTGGGATAAGAATATGCGTCGACTTGAGGAAGTTGAATGATAGGTGCCTACATGACCCGTTCCCTACACCCTTCACGGATGAGGTGTTGGAGAATGTAGGAGGACAGGAAGTTTATTCATTCACCGATAGATTTTCAGGATACCATCAGATCAAGATAGCATCGAAAGATAGATACAAGACCACTTTTGCTATAGAATGGTGATCCTACTAGTACACGGTCATTTCGTTTGGACTGAAGAATGCACCAACAATATTTTCTAGAGTAGTCATAGCTACATTTAAATAATTTATCCCACCAGTTTCTAGAGATATATTTGGATGATTGGACAGTATACATCATGTTGAAGGATCATGTAAAGGTGTTGCGGATAATGTTAGAAATATGCAGGCAGTGACAGATATCATTAAACATCAAGAAGTGCATTTTTGGAACACTGTTTGGGATACTATTGGGCCATATAGTATGCAAGCAAGGTTTACTAGTAGATCTGACCAAAATTACAGTAATCGTTAACTTTCCACCACCAAAAACAGTTCGTCAACTAAGAGCGACATTGGGACACACAAGGTACTACATAAAAATTATAAAAGGGTGCGCGTAGATTATTGCCCCAATGGAGAAACTGTTAAGGAAATATACAAAGTTCCAGTGGAATGAGGAGTGTAAACACAGTCTAGATATGTTGAAAGAAAAGATGGTAACTGCGCCAATACTAGTATTCCCATACTAGGAGAAGACATTCCACGTACATGTAGATGCATCGGCCATAGCACTTGGAGATATTTACGGTGCAACCAAGAGAAGGAGAATTGGATCACCCTATAGAATTTGCTAGCCGAAAACTGTTAGAAACGGAACAGAACTACAACACTACAGAGAGGGAAGGCCTAGTTATGGTCTACGTGCTTCAGAAGTTTAGACACTACTTATTGGGGAAACATTTCAAGATGTTCACAGACCACTCAGCGCTCAAATACCTAGTCAACAAGCTAGTGTTGGGGGGGAGAATTTGCATATGGATAATGTTGTTTCAAGAATTTGATTTTGAAGTAATAGTCAAGCTAGGGAAGTTGAATGCAGGACCTGATCACCTATCAAGGGTCACGAACAGGGAGGAACCTACCAATTTAGAGGACAAATTTTTGGGACGCACAGTTATTTTCAGTCCAGATCATCGACGAATACTTCACAGACATCATCCAGTACTTGAGTACAGGAAATGTGCCACAAGAATATAACACCGCGTAGAAGAAAAAACTAGTAGTCTGGGCTGCAGACTATCAGCTGATTGCATGACACTTATACAAAATGGGTGCATATAGCATCTTGAGAATATGTGTACTAGAACATGAAATACCAAGTATTTTAGCAGAATCCCATGAGGTAATCGCATGAGGACATTACGCAGGAAAATCTCCAATTTGATTCCAAGCAACCCCCGAGACCAAGAGCTAGGCACTACATGAAAGGTATTCAAAGGGAAAATGTGTTTTTGATCTTTACAAGCCTTTCATTGTTTTATAAAATATATATTAGGATTTAGGCTCAATGATCCCAATCTCCAATTTCAAGTCCAAGCATCCAGGTTCGAGTCAAAGTATGGACCACAAACTAAGCCCACATAGAGCGCATGTGTCAAAGCAAGTAAAGGATGACAAGGGAGGATCCCACAATGGAGCATAAGTGCACAACGCGTCAATGTAGAGTGAATACACCTACGTATATAAATTACAGAAGCAAATTTTTTACCATACATATGGGATATTTCCCGTTGCATAAAATAGGGCGCCCATTCAAATGTTAAACATTGAGAATGCATAGGTTTTGGGGCAAGCATTCTATCTATGCATCTAAGTACCAGAGCCCGATATTGGATTCAAATGCCAAGTGTTCAATAGTTCCGATGGAGGTTGCTCAAGGATGCAGAGTCAAATGCCAAGGGTTGAAAGGATGTGCTAACAACTATTGATTGCATCCAAAGAGCTCGTGAAGGATCCATCTGGTGATTTCCTATTGTTATTTCTATGTGAAAGTTAGAATCGTTCACTTTGAAGGGGCATATTGGTCATTGTGGCACTGAGAATGGTCTTTCTTGGAGTCAAATTGAAGAATGGTCTTTATTTCTTTGTTTGTAGTGTAGTCACATGGGCCCTGGAAAAAAATACGTGTGGGAGCCTACGGAACTCCATTATGCTGCTCAGTTTGGATTTTATGCCCCTGGACCAAATTGTCAACATCTCCCTGAATGTCTTGAGGAGGCAAGTTGCAACTCACAATAAAACTCAAACTGGGACTTGGATGGAAAAATCATCGATTGCATTGGATCTGAAGCATTGGGTTTCATCTAGTGGGGCCCATCCGTTGTCATTTTTTTTCCAGGACACCCTTTTGTTGGAGGATATTCGTCACTAAGGTTTTTCTCGAGATTATTACATATGTTTTCCAATTTAACACCTTGTTACATTTTCTTAATACATTTTCTTAGGTATTTCAAGGAAAGGAAAGGCATGGCAAGGCAAGGCAAGGAATGGCATGGCATGGCAAGGAAATACAAGGCATGGAATGACAAGGAAAGGCATGGCATGGCATGGCATGTGAAGGCAAGGTAAGGCAAGTGAAGGAAAGGCATGGCAAGGTAAGGAAAGTGAAGGTAAGGCAAGGTAAGGCATGGTAATATAAGTCAAGTGAACACAAGGCATGGAAAGGTAAGGCAAGGAAAGGCAAGGAATGGCATGGAATGGCTTGGAAAGTGAAGGAAAGGCAAGGCATGGAATGAAATGGAAAGGCAAGGCATGGCATGGAAAGGCAATGCATGGCATGACATGGCATGGAAATTGAAGGCAAGGCAAGGCATGGCATGGTAAGGAAAGGCAAGGCAAGGCATGGCATGGAAATGCATGGAATGGAAAGGAAATATAAGGCATGGCATGGATAGGCATGGCATGGAAAGTGAAGGAAAGGCAAGGCATGTAAAGTAAAGGCATGTCATGGCATGGAAAGGAAAGGCAATATATGGCATGGAATGGCATGGAAAGGCATGGCATGGCAAGGCAATACAAGGCATGTCATGGCAAGGGAAGGTATGGCATGGCATGGCAAGTGAAGGGAAGGTAAGGAAAGTGAAGGCAAGGCATGGAAATGTAAGGAAAGTGAAGTTGAGGCAAGGTAAGTGAAGGCAAGGCAAGGCAGGGCATGGCATGGCAAGGCATGGAAAGTGAAAGAAAGGAAAGGCATGGCATGTCAAGGCAATTCAAGTGAAGGCAAGGTAAGGAAAGTCAAGGAAAGGCAAGGAAAGTCAAGTCAAGGCAAGGTAAGGCATGGCAAGGTAAGGAAAGTGAAGGCAAGGCATGGCAAGTTAAGGTGAGGAAAGGCAAGGCATGGAAAGGAAATACAAGGCATGGAATGGCAAGGTAAGGCATGGCATGGCATGGCATTTGAAGGCAAGGTAAGGCAAGTGAAGGAAAGGCATGGCAAGGTAAGGAAAGTGAAGGTAAGGCAAGGTAAGGCATGGTAAGTTAAGGCAAGTGAACACAAGGCATGGAAAGGTAAGGCAAGGAATGGCATGGCATGGCTTGGAAAGTGAAGGAAAGGAAAGGCATGGAATGGAATGGAAAGGCAAGGCATGGCATGGCAAGAAAATGCATGACATGACATGGCATGGAAATTGAAGGCAAGGCAAGGCATGGCATGGTAAGGAAAGGCAAGGCATGGCATGGAAATGCATTGCTTTCCATGGCATGGCATGGAATGGCATGGAAAGGCATGGAATGGAAAGGAAGAATAAGGCATGGCATGGACAGGCATGGTATGGATAGGCATGGCATGGAAAGTGAAGGAAAGGCAAGGCATGTCATGGCATGGAAAGGAAAGGCAATATATGGCATGGCATGGCATGGCAAGGCAATACAAGGCATGTCATTGCAAGGGAAGGCATGGAATGGCATGGAAAGTGAAGGGAAGGTAAGGAAAGTGAAGGCAAGGCATGGAAATGTAAGGAAAGTGAAGTTAAGGCAAGGTAAGTGAAGGCAAGGCAAGGTAGGGCATGGCATGGCATGGCATGGCAAGTGAAAGAAAGGAAAGGCATGGCATGTCAAGGCAATTCAAGTGAAGGAAAGGTAAGGCAAGGTAAGGAAAGTCAAGGAAAGTCAAGGAAAGGCAAGGAAAGTCAAGTCAAGGCAAGGAATGGCAAGGCAAGGCAAGGTAAGGCATGGCAAGGTAAGGAAAGTGAAGGCAAGGCATGGAAAGTTAAGGTGAGGAAAGGCAAGGTAAGGCATGGTATGGAAAGGCAAGGCATAGCATGGCATGGCATGCTAAGTGAATACAAGGCAAGGCATGGCATGGCATGGTAAATCATGGCATGGCATGGAAAGGCATGGCATGGCATGTTATGTGAAGGTGAAGCATGGAAAAGTAAGGCAAGGCATGGAAAGGTGTGGCATGGCATGGAAAGGAAATACAAGGCATGGCATGGCATGACACATGAAGGCAATATAAGGCATGGAAAGGCAAAGCATGGAAAGTGAAGGAAAGGAAAGGCATGGAATTTCAATGAAGCAAGATAAGAATACCATAACAACCACCAAAACGAAGCCAAAATTTCAATAATTCATACATCTGAAATATTTGTTCAATTATTCCTTTTACATACCTATCGTCATTCAAGTAGACCATCGGGATCACTTCTAATATTGATGTTCTCCATTAAATTCTCATGCTCAAAGTAAGGAAACAAGTAGCATACCTTTGATGAGTTCTTACTTGGAATTTTTTGTATTTGGAGGTTTGTACCAACAACCAAGTTCATAAAGTGGTATATGACTTGACCTGGTTTATAATATTGAAATACATAACCACCTTTCTTCAAGGTTCTTTTATCATGTGTTAGATATTCTCCTTTAATAACCATCAACCCAATCAAAAATTCAATTCCTTCAGATTTTTTTATTGATAGCATGAGGGACTTCTTTCCCTATAAGCAACATGCCCTGCAAAAAATGGAGTGCCAACATGTGAGTTCACTAAATGACCAAAGCATAAAACATTGATGCTAGTTATGCAAAATTTAATAGTAGGTTTCAACAAACCTGGCAGTACGAGATCTGAGACATGATCATAATCAACTGAAATACTTGATTGGTCCTCCTCCAACTGGGATAATTCCATAGTTATACATTAACCAATGGGGAGTGATACATGATCCCATCTATCAACCCATTATTTCGATTCACAATCATCCCATTCATTACTACTACATGGACCACAAAAACAAGAGAGTTTTCTCATCCATATTTAAACTATTACATTGTAGGATGTTATAAATGAATGGAATCCACAAGTTCCCTGGATTGTTTTGCATTCATACCACTATGATCAATATACATCGATCACCTCCAAAAAATATCTATGTACATGTCATATCTTGTGTGATTGGTCTTCATGGGTTCTTGTTCCCTCTCCCATTACTAAAGAACACCATTCAACAATGGATTTGGTATCTTGAATGAGAGAAGTAGTTGTGAACTTAATTTATTGCATGTGTACCACTCTTTTTATGCATGCACCTGTTTTATCATGCTCCTCTTTCCCATGCACAGACTCAAAATAGCTCCAAATGTGTGGTACCTTGAGTTTTTTGTGCAACATACACAACTATTGAAATACATGAGCATTTTTTAACTGGCATACGCTACCATCTGACCAAATCCAATGTTGATCCATCTGTATGTTCTTCTCCTTAAGGTGATTGTAAAACAACTGACAGAAATGTTGTACATAGGCTAATTCATGGCACTGATCATTGATTATGTAGAAGTGACACTCCTTCAATATAACTTTGTTTTTGTTAGGATATTTAGACACTTAGGAGTTAGTTAAGATCTACTTGGTCTATTGTGTCGTTAGGTAAAAGTGTGTTTTCTAGTGTGTTTATTTAGTATGCATTAGTATGCATTTGTAGTTAGGAAATCTAACAGTCACGATATGTCCCTGACATAGAGTGATCTGACGGATCATACCCTCCTCGATCTTAACGGCCATTGATTTGTGGCTTAACACCCGATTGGTCCATGATCTCTATTTAAAGAGCATGGAGGTTCATTTGTCGATGATCGATTGTGAGAAACTCTCTTGTAAAATCTCTCTGTAATATTTTTCTTTGCATTAATAAACTACTCCAAGTGGCCGCATTGGTTGGGGCTGTGGATGTTTCCCCGTAGGGGTTTTACCATGTGAAAACATCGGTGTGTTGATCTTTGATATAGTTATGTGAGTGGTTACTAAAGGTGTTCGTCCTCTTTTGGAATACCTTTGTTTTAGAACATGGTATCAGAGCCTGTTTGAAGACCCGCTCCTATTGTAGATTGAGATCATGAAGCTGAGTTGCCTCATCTCCATTTTTTGTCATTTTCATACTTTTCTGGGCTGAGAAGATTGTTCCATTACATCCAGAGCACTCATTTCATTCAGGAACACTTTTTCGTTTCACTCGAAAAGGTTTATGTTTGCCTAAGATATGACCATTACAGTCAGATCCGGAGGTATAAAGCCTAAATACGCATGTTTTAAATTTCTGCAAAGTTTAATCTTGGTTTTATTTTGGTTTGTATTGTTTTATTTCCGGGTTGCTACTTTTTTAGATCTGTGTATGCTCTTTTCCCCACGCCCTGTGTGATCTCACCAAATCAGAAATAGATAGGAAAAGGTGCATCTTCCGCGTAAGATAACCGAGATCTAACCCTTGTTGTCATCGAGAAGCGAAATTTTTTCCTTGTGTGAAAAGAGTTTTTTTTTAAGCATGCTCTCCAAGGCCGTCTTTCACAACAACAAAAACACCCCCAATCCTCCTTCTGAACATTACAATATGTTTTTCTAGACCATTTGGTTAAAACTTGCCTTATTAAGTAAGAGGTCTTGAGTTCAAGTCTCTCTTTTGTTACTTTTTTAAAAAAAACATTCATGCTAAAATTGTAAAGTGTATTTCACTTCAAATATAAAAGTGAATCACTATAAGTAGCTTTAATATTTTATTTTAGAGTTATTTATTTTGCATGCATCTTTTCTGTTATAAAGTAACTTCATTGTAAAAGTAATCCTCGCTTCTCTTTATAAAAGTGGGTCACTTCATAAAACAACTTACACTATCAAGTGGTCAGTTGGTTACTGTTTATGAATTTTTTTCAAAGGGCATAACTCTCACATTGGAAGTCAATTTTCAGTGCCTCTTTTTTTAAAACCACATAAATTTTTGAAATATTTGTTGACAAAGTGTCCTCAGACACGTAATTTTATTAATAAGGAAAAAATGATAACAATCTGGAATTCATAATCTACTCCTTCAACTCACTTGAAGAAGGAGCTAGTTTATATAGCTTAACTCTAAACTAAAAACTAGGAGAACAACCAATCACATAATCACATGAGTATGATAGGTATCCTTTACATAGAAGATAGGTGTCCTTATCCTAACAAACTAGAATAAATTAATTTCTAAAAACATTTATACTAGAAAATACTTAGACTATATAACTTTAGGATTATGGGGCTAACAATCCCCACTTTAATCCAGAAGTTCATTTTTACAAAGACCAAGTTCATCTATGAACTTAGTGAACTTTATTCTACCAAGAGGTTTGGTAAAAATATCTGAAGTTTGATCTTCATATGGACAGAACTGAGGCTTGATGATGTCTTTGATGATGAGGGATCTGATGAAGTGGTACTTGGTCTCGACATGTTTGGTATTTGAGTGAAATACCAGATTCTTGGCCATCTTTATTGTTGATTGACTGTCGATCAATAAGGTAGTTGGTGATTTATGAGTTTCACCAAGATCCTGTAAAATTCTGCGTATCCATACAATCTCACATGATGCTTCCCAAGCTGATATGTACTCTACCTCTGCTGAAGAATTAGCAATTGTTGTCTTCTTTTTACAATTCCAAGATACTATTGTTGAACCCATATTCATTAAATAACCTGAAGTGGATGTTATATCATCAATGTCACCTGCAAAATCAACATCTGAATATCCAATAAGTGTAAAATTTGTGTTCCTTTTGTAGAGAAGACCAAAGTCTTTTGTACCTTGAATGTATCTTAGTACCCTTTTTTCTGAATTCCAATGAATTTTCCTTGGTTCCTGCATAAATCTTGAAAGTATATTGACTGAATATGACAAATATGGCCGAGTATTTGTCAAATAAATGAGACTTCCAACCAATTGCCTATACTTTGTACTGTTTTCCAATTCCCCCCCTTCAAATTTTGAAAGTTTCAATTTCTGCTCCATGGGGGTAAGAGAAGGTTTACAATCTTCCATGCCAATTTTTTTTAACAAATGAAGGGCATAATTAGTTTGACTAAGGAATATTTAGTTAGGATGTTGAGAAACTTCAACTCCAAGATAATAATGAAGTGTTCCTAAATCAGTCATTTTGAACCCTTCTTTAAGTTCTTCCTTAACCTGTTTGATGTGAGCTTCATTATTTCCTATTATGATTAAGTCATCAACATAGAGTACAAGTATCACCATGTGCTTATATTGCATTCGAAAATACAATGTATCATCTGATGCACTTCATTGAAAACCCACCTTTCGTAGGTACTCATCCATTTTTGCATACCAAGCTCGAGGAGCTTGTTTCAAACCATATAAAGCCTTCACGAGTTTTCAAACTTTATGTTCTTGTCCTTTTGCTTCAAAACCCTGTGGTTGAGTCATGAAAATATCTTCCTTTAGAACATCATTCAGGAAGGCACTTTTGACATCCATTTGATGTAATTTCCAACCATTATGTGAAACCAAATTGATAACCATTCTGATAGTGTTCCATTTAGCTGTGGGTGCAAAAGTTTCTTCATAATGAATTCCTTCTTGTTGAGAAAAACCTTTTGCAACAAGTCTTTCTTTGTACTTGTCAATTTTATCATTGGGCTTGTACTTTACTCGATAAACCCATTTACAACTGATGGGCTTAACATCTTGTGGAAAATCAACTGAGTTCCAAGTCCCATTTGCAAGTACTTAATCATATTCATTAATCATTGCTTCCTGCCATTCTTTATGTCCAGCTGCTTCAGCAAAAGAAGTAGGTTCAATGGAATCATGAGCAAAATTAGCTTCTTCTCTTGAATATCCCCTAGTTCCTGTTTTGTTCATTTCATCTGAATGAACATCTTTAAGAAGTTGTTCGTCCCACTTTGGATTCTTATGTTGAGGGGATTGAGGATCTGAGTCACCATTATTGTTGAAAAGAGGGTTTTCAAAAATGAGGCTCTTCTTTCATCTGAAATATCTGAGGTTGGAGAAGATACTTTTGAAGATTCAATATAAGAAGAATCTTTTGTCGATTCATTATTAGATGAATCAGAAGAACTTTTTGATAAAGAGATGTCTTCTGGAGTAACCAAGTCTTTTTCAAACCAAAATGCTTTCTTTGATTTGTTGAATTTACCTTTACCCTTAGTGTTTTTCTTGTCTAAACGACTAAGGAGATGGTTAATCTCATCTAAACTGTTACTTTCAGTTTCATCAAAAATTACATCTCTACTGAAAATGAATTTTCCATTTGAAAGTGATCTATACCCTTTCTTTTCATCAGAGTATCCAATGAAGGTACACTTCATACTTCGGTTTTCTAATTTAGTCCTCTTTTCCTTTGGAACTAAAGCATAACATGTTGAGCCAAAAACCCTAAGATGATTTACCTTGGGTTTAAAACTGTACCAAGCTTCATAAGGTGTTTTTCCATCTAAAGTTGATGTATGTGATCGATTTCTTAGATAAACTACAGTATGGATTGCTTCAGCCCAATATTTTTTGCTCAACCCTTTAAACTGCATCATAGATCTTGCCATGCCCATGAGAGTCTTGTTCATCCTTTCAGTAACTCCATTCTATTGTGGAGTATAGGAATTTGTGAGTTGCCTCTTAATTCGATTGTTTCAACAATAATCATTGAATTCATTTGAAGTGAATTCACCTCCATTATCAGTTCTCAAAGAAGCAACCTTTTCTCTAGTTTCATTTTCAACCATGTGTTGAAAATTTACAAACTTTTCAAAAGCTTCATACTTTGCCTTTAAAAAGTATACCCATGTCATTCTAGTGAGGTCATCAATGAACAATATAAAGTATTGACATCCACCAAAAGAAGATTCTATTGGACCACATATATCACTATGAATCAACTCCAAATACTTTGTTGCTCACCATGAGCTGGTTGGAAAAGCTTCTCTCTTTTGCTTGCCTAAAATACAAGCTTCACACTTGTAATTTTCTTTCTTGAAAGTTGGAAAACCCTTCACCAAATCTTGGGACTTAAGTTTCAAGAGACTTTCAAAGTTTAAGTGACCAAATCAAAAATGCCATAATCTGAATGAAGACATTTCGGAATTCACTGTTGCTACAACCTCTTCCTTTCTATGGATGACTATGCCATTCATTATTAGTAACTTCCCATCTTCATATCCAGTCATTATAGTTTTCAAGTTATACTTCACTGACATAATATTCACCAAACCATCTTGCATGACAATTTGATGTCCACCTTGTCTGATTGTGACTAAGGATAACAATTTTTTTCTTAAAAGATGGTACATACCAAACATTTGAAATCCATTTTTCACCAATTCCAGGGAGAAATAAATTCACTGAACCTTTTCCTTGAGGTATATGAGTTCTATCATCAGCTAAATAAATTGGATTTAGTTGATCTTTATAATTCCAAAAATAGTCTCTGTGATAAGTCATATGCCGAGTAGCTCCTATGTCCAATATCCAATCATTTTCAAATGAATCTACATGTTGAACTACTGAAAAAACATATTCATATTCATCATCCTGATAATCTTGATCTTCTGCATATTGCGTTGATTGTTGAGAGTTTTCATTTGGTGTTTGATTGAACTTTGGAAATTGATCATTGTTGGTAAGATAATTTGATGCATAATGGCCCATCTTTAAGCATCTTTTACATCTTACTTGACTGAAATTTCTACCTCTTCTTGACTGTGCATTACTATTATGATTATTACTTTGAAAATTTTGTTGATGAAAATTGTTACGACCTCTACCTTGACCACGACCTCTGCCATGACCTCGATTAGAAGACTGATTCTGAGAATGTTGAGAATTTGATTCTCCCCTTCCTTTAGAAATTTCAGCTTTAGAGTAAAGAATATCTTCTCCTGATTGTTTTTGTTTTCCAAAGGTTTTACTATGTTGAGCCAACAATTCACTAAGTGAATCAAAAATTATAGTAGATAACTTATCAGTTATTTGAAAAGTCTCAAGAAAATGCTTATAAGATGGAGGCAAGCCATTTATTACAATGGAGACTAGAAAACTATCTTCAAGTTTAGAAAAACCGCCTTTGATGATTTCCATATGAATGTTCTTAATCCTTGAAATGTATTCTAGTACAACGCCATTTTCTGCTAATCTTTGTTTAAGAAATTTCATTTGTAGATCAATTCTTTGAGATGCAACAGGAGTATCAAACAATTTATTTAATATATTCCAAGCATACCATGCATCTTTGGAATTCTCAATATGAACAAACATTTGTTCAGTTACAAAAGAACATAGCAAAGAAAGTGCTTTTTCATCTTTCAAATTCCATTTGGCTAAAGAAGTAGCGTCAGTGGGCTTAGTTGGAGCAGTATCACCATCACATATATCACGCCATAATTCATTATAGATCAAAGTGTTATGCATGTGCCGACTCCAATTTTTGTAATTCTCGAGTCCATCTAACTTATCTGATTCAGTGAATAGGTTGATTAATTTTGACATGATGATAGATTGTCTTATTGCAAGGACTGCAAGTTAGTGACCACACCACCACACTGAATAGTCACCAAAACACTAAAAGAGAGACACAAGGCACCAGAAAGCAAGAGTGCACAATCCACGCAAAAAGAGTACCTTTAAGGGCTTGGCCTTGACCCTTTAAAAGTCTCGTTGAAAATAAGTTTGAGAGAGTATTTCACTAGACTCTTCTCAACCTCTGAGCTTCAAGAATACAATCAAAAAAATTTGAAATTTGTCCTTTTTCCAAGACTTGTAGCCTTTTACAAATAGAAGATACACCCCTCTTTAAAAGTGGTAAAGTCTTCAATAAAATAAAATTCCTCAAAAGTTGACCACTCAAATCATTTTTATTTGTAAAATTCACTCATCACATCAAAAAAAATTCCTAAAGAATATTTGATTAAAATATTCTTTATAACATATATTCCTCCCAAAAGGAAAAAAGGAAACTCCACCAAATTATGCACAATTTGTCCAAGGATCGATCCTTTGATAGAGACTTTCAATGTCTATTTCAAGGGACAAGAATAAGGGCGGCGCCGGATATTCTTCAAGTAGTGAAGAATATATTCCTCATTCATCTGCTGGCAAGTATTCCATGAGACCGTGGAAAAACAAATGTTGGTGTTGTTCAATACTAGAGGATCGGGGGGCAAATTTTCAATAAAAAATTCGTGAGACTTTGTCTGGAATTAGAAAAATCTGATCAAATCCATCCTTAATGCGTCA
This sequence comes from Picea engelmannii, assembly GCA_009831015.1. NCBI lineage: Eukaryota > Viridiplantae > Streptophyta > Pinopsida > Pinales > Pinaceae > Picea > Picea engelmannii. The sequence goes on from ML780603.1 coordinate 959,925, forward strand.
TCTTCGCAGATCGGGATTCTGATGTGTCCACTGCCCAGATCGGAATTTACTGGTGTGTCCTCTGCTCAGATCAGTATTCTCAAATTCATCCTCAACCCAAAACAGAATTCTTTGATGCGTTGATGCATCCTCTACCCAGATCGGGTTTGCTTTTCTTCTGCCCAGATTAGGTTTGATGTGTTTATGTGTCTATCTTCATCATTTTCCTGGATAAATCTTACAACAAATCCATGGGTCTTTATCACTGTAAATCCATAGTCGTTTTGGGCGGCAAAAACATGGTCCTTTTGAGCAAAATTCATGGTCTTTATCACTGTAAATACTAGATCTGTTGAAGAGATTTTGATTGAAGGTAAGATAAAAGAAAAATTGTGCAGAAGAGTGTTTGCTACCAGATCTTTGGAGGGTGCAATTTCAAAGGGTGCGATATGATGCTCGATGTGGCGCAAATTTCCTTTGATCCGTGGGTGTGTACACTAGTTGTCGAATAATTTATGAAACTCAAAGACAAGTGCAGATTGCTTTCTATTGCATATACATGTCTAGTTTCTCAAACCAAAAAAGGCACTTTTGAATACAGAAATTCTACAACAGTTTTTGAAATTTCACTACATTCATATTAGAATGGCAAGTGCTAGATTTATAAGCTCTGATCAAACTTGCACCTCTATGACTTAATTTCCAGATTTACACAGATTTGAAGCAATTTTCACAAATGAGCCCCTTTTTAATAAAGAGACAATGGATCTACAATCTATAAAATGGTAGATCTTTACAAATTTTACAGTTCTTACAAAAAATAAATATTCAATCAATTATTTGAATAACAATTGATTGTTGTAATAACACTTTCCTTATTAAAAAACAACAACAGTTTACCTCGGTACTGTTTCTATTGAATTTGAAGAGATACAAGCTAATGTTGTGAAGACTTCCTTGCTTCTTCAATCCATCACCAATCTTTCCATCACCATTTCACCATGGCTCTAATACCATGTTGACAAAGTGTCCTCAGACACGTAATTTTATTAATAAGGAAAAAGTGATTACAATATGGAATTCATAATCTATTCCTTCAACTCACTTGAAGAGGGAGCTAGTTTATATAGCTTAACTCTAAACTAAAAACTAGGAGAACAACCAATCACATAATCACATGAGTATGATAGGTGTCCTTTACATAGAAGCTAGGTGTCCTTATCCTAACAAACTAGAATAAATTAATTTCTAAAAACATTTATACTAGAAAATACTTAGACTATAGAACTTTAGGATTATGAGGCTAACAATCTTTCCATCCAGATCATTAGTTTTAGTTTTTAAATCCACATTATCTGCATATTTAATATGGCTTCTACAAGCAACGTCTTGCTTACAAGCACCAACTACTTCCAATGGAAAACTCATATGGAAGATTTATTAAGAAGTAAAGGCTTGTACCGGATTACCTTGGGAAAGGAAAAAGAACCCACTGATGATAAGAAAGAAAAATGGGCTAATAGGAGTGATGAAGCATGTGGACTAATCGAAATTTCCATCTCTCCTGATTTAAGATACCACCTCCAAGAAATTGATGACCTCGAAGAAGCTTGGGACAAGATTGAATCTGTGTTTGGTAAAATCAATATTATTTGAGCACAACAATTAGAAAATAAAGTACTAAACTCGAGTCCAAGTGATTTTTCCTTCCTTGGAGACTATCTATCTAGGTTTAAAACACTCAGAATTGTATGTGAAGAATGTAAGATAAAAATGGAGGAAGAGCATTGCATCTATCTTACTCTTTATAAGCTAGGCACTGCATATTCTATGTTTGTATCTACCTTTTATGCCATGAGAGAGGCTCTAGGGAAAGCTTATGAAAAACCCACTCTTGAGTCCTTTTGTGTTGCTTTGATTAGAGAGGAAGATAAGCTTGTAAAACTTGGAGTGATCAACACTGCAGGTACCTCCAACAAAGCCTTAGTTTCCCAGTAGAAAGATAAACCCAAGAATCCCAAGAAACAACATCCTCACCACAACAACAAGAAATATAAGGGTCCCAAACGCACTCATACAACTTTTGCTCCGAATGAAGACAAAGGAACAAAATATAAAAATAAGAAGACTGACAGACATTACAACTTTTTTGATAAATATGGTCATGATGAGTCCAAATGTTTTAAGAAGATGGCATCTTTAGAAGCAGCGATGAAGAATCACAACATCAGTATTGATCCTACTTCTTCTTCTTCTTCTCATGGACATGCCCTTTCTGCTTCTAGTTTCTCCTTCAATACACCTTCTACTTCTACTTTTGATAAGTGGTTTATTGATTCTAGAGCATCTTATCATATGGCTAAGGATACAGACATATTTTCTACTCTAAATGAATGTAACACCAAGAAAATATTTGTTGGTGATGATAGATCTCTTAGTGTTGAAGGATATAGAATAGTACAAGTAGAAAATGGTCATTTCAATGATGTATTATGTGTTCCAAGTCTTTCTTGTAACCTTCTATTAGTATATCAAATCACTCATTTAGGTGAAGGTAAAACCGTAGAGTTTTCACCTCACCAAGTTATAGTCAATGATCTAAAAGATCCTAATCATGTTCTTGCAAATGGAATTGTTGAAGATATTACCAGGTTGTCCAAGTTTGAAAACTTTGGGTCATCATCTTTTTCATCAGTTTTTATTGCTTATTGCGATAACTTGAGCAAACTTTAGCATGATCGGTTTGGTCATCTAAACTATCGCTCATTGTAGTAACTATGTAATCAACATATGGTGACTGGTCTTCCTCTTGTTTCATGCAGATATGGTGTTTGTGTCGGTTGTGTTCTCGGCAAACATCATCGGAACAGTTTTGAAAAACGTGCCTCTTGGCACACCTCGGGTCCTTTGTAGCTTGTTCACAGTGATTTGTGTGGTCCACTTTCTTCTCCTTCTTTTTCTGGGTGCAAGTATTTCTTAACTTTCATTGATGACTTTTCCAGACGTACTTGGGTTTACTTCTTAAAACT